>VYXF01010817.1:932600-948525 GCA_013397295.1 Polioptila caerulea | reverse complement strand
CCTCCCGGCCCGGCCCGGCCCGGGTCCCGCTGGGCACCGGGAGCCCGAGGAGGGTCCCGGGCCGCCCTTGAGGAATTTGTCTCGGCACCAGGGTGTTTCCTTGTACCCCTGTACTGACCTTCCCCAGGCTGAGCTGTGCCCCAAGCCTCGCGCTGCAAACCGACTGAAACGGGCCCTGCCCGAGCCGCGACTGCCCGCGCCATGGCCAAGGGATCCCGGTGTCCTCCAGGCAGAGCTGCTGGATGCGGTGCTGGTGCAAGGCTTCCCCTAGGGGTGATCCCTGTGGGGCGCCGGCCGTGCCCTGCCCTCGGGCTGCTCTCTGGGAAGATCCCCAAGCCACGCTTTAAAGCAGGCTGCTCTGGGGTTTGTCCCTGGCCAGCCCCTTCCTTGGTGGATGGAGTGGGCGCATCCTGACAAGTGCCCATGTCATGCAGAAATACAAACCTTTCTCCTTTTGTTGTCCATTCTTCTCCTTGTTGCTGCCCATTGGCTGATTCTGGGTTTTGTCCATGTCACCTGCTCCTGGAGGTTATTTCTTAGCTAATGCTGAGATTTTCTAGAGGTCGAGTGTCTGATAAAGGACTTCATGGACAATATTGTTCCCAGCTTTAGCCCAGGAAGGACCAAAGAGACATCCTGGAAACTTATCAGTTTGGCAGCAGGGTGAGGGAAACAGCACAGGTATCCTAAGTCGCTGGCTAGTGCTTTGGTCCTGGGCACACTCCTTGGCCCTGCAGCCTGCTCCAGCACAGCCATCCCAGTGTTATGGTCCAGATTCCCAGTGGAATAGAAGGAACTGGGTTTGTTCTGCTGCACCCAGTGGAGCAGGCCCCATTTACATCCTGAAGGATCTTTCTCTCTAGAGAAACACAGTGGGAATATATTTTCCAGGGCTGTCTCAAGAAGTGCAGCTGTAACGCTGCAGTAGAACATGGTGGGTGCTCTCAGAAGAACTCACAGCCAGGAAAAATCCAGGATCATCTCTGTTCCTGTGTAACATCTCTGTATTTGGGGCTTCTTTGATGAATGTTACAGCAAGTCATCCGGCAGGCTGCACATCCCTCTGCCCCAGATGCACACTTTCTAGAGCTGGCTTTTTATTGGAATTCACACAGGCAAAGCCCTTGTGAAAGAAAATCCCTCTAAAACGTGGCTTACTGCTCATTCTCCAGGGAGCCGCTTGCCTGCCAGCAGAGGCCGTGCTGATTTCAGTGGAAAGGCGGAAGCAGACACGGATGGGTCATGATTCATCCCCAGGCTGGGCTGTTTTTAGCCGCTTTAAATTACTCGGGAGCTGCCAGGCATTGTTCTGGGAGCTGAATAGCACCCGGCTGCAGCCCCGGCCCCGGCAGGAAAGGTCTGCGTCCTGTTCCGCCCCCGATCCCACGAGTGCCAGGATGTCTGCAGGAACAGCCAAAGCGCACAGAAACCTTTGAGAAACAGAAACCTTTCCCCTCCCCTTGGGTCGGGCTGAGTGGGTGTCCAGAAACAAGGAGGAATCAGCTGGTGATCTAAAGGAGAGGTTATTGAAGAAATTCAGGGAAGACAATACCAATTTTCTTCTGGTAGCATCTGGCAGTCTTTGTTAGGAGCTTTGCTGCAGAGAAACTAGCTTGTTTGATCTATAACACCTAGCCAAACTCCCACCCAAAGTCACTCAAGACTGACAAAAAATAACGAGGATATTTTCTTGCTGATTAGAGACCTCAGGATTCTTATAAACTTGGGTTTTTCCAGCAAAGACAATGGGTTTCTCTGCACCTATGGATGCAATGATTCAGCAGTACTCTCCATATCTATGACATGAACTAGAGCTTCCTTATGATGATCAGATTTGAAAGCACTGTACTTCTGATATATGAGAAGTTACCTTTTTGGTGAGAATATGCATGTTTTTTGCACAGAACTGGATCCATCATGAACACCAGCTGTATGTATTCAGAGTTTTAATATGCACCTCACTGCAGTGACCTGCAGTTCTCCACTGTCTTTGGCACATCAGTTTGTTACTTTTTTCTGCCCTGAAGTGTTTCAAGCCACAAGCCAGACAGTCAGCTCTCTGGGATGAAACCTGAAGCCTGGAGGTGCACCATATGTTCTTGCATAGCATCTGCACCATCTTCAGCATCAAATTTCAGTCTCGCAATGCAAGTGTTTGGGATGGATGAGACGTCAGCAAATGCAGGGCTTGGATCTAACCTATCTGTTCCCCAATTGATAACAATATTAATTAGTCTTCATACAAACTGCTCAGGACTCTGTTTGGTCTGCCTAACCCATCTCTAAAAGGTGTTTGCAGGTGTTTGTCCTTCTCTTCCCAAGGCTAATAACCCTTTTCCTTTCCCCAGAGGTCAGGATTTCCACATCTTGGACCATTCTCTTTGTTCTCATCTTCATTCTCATTCTTTTGGCCACATTTCTTTGAAACTCCACACTGATCCAAAGCTCCAGCATGGGCTTGGCTGTACTTAGGCAGAACTGGTGTGGTATTCCAGGCTGTGATCCTGCTCACACACCCTGGAAAAGGATCTGCCTTATTCACAGCACAGGACTCCTGCTTCTGACTGCCTGTAACTTCCTGATCCTGCTCCTTCACCTACCATTTCCCACCAGTATAAGTGCAGGTAATTACTCTTATTAGATTGATTCTTTCTGGCCTCTGTTTCCCAGACTCTCTCTCAATTTTTCTGACGTTGCTGTGAATTTCAGCCCTGCATTTTCCATATTCCCAGACCTTTTTCTCCAGGTAGGGCCCACAGATTTTCTCTGTTCTGACATCTGAAGTCACTAATCAGCTACTTATGGTCCCGAACTACAGTAGGCTCCCAAGGAATTCAGTCATTCAGCTGGACAGCTGCTCTGATAATGCCTACATAAGAGGGTTCAAGCTCAGCCATGTTGTTTTAGCTTCTTTATAAAGCCATGCTAAGACTTGCCTGAAGCCTACACACTTCCCACTGCTCATCTAGATCATCGTTGCACTATTCCTGAATATTTCCTAAAACAGGTAGCTGCTGCTTTTTCTTCCTGACTTTGAAGAACCTCCTGAAAATACAACTAAAGCACACCTGTGGCAGCCGACAAATGAAATACGTAAGGCAGGATTAAGGAAGAACAGAGGGAAAACTGGAGTGACAAGTATATTAGGTCAGCGTAGAAGTACAGAGATGGGTGTGTTGTTCCAGCGCTAGCAAGCTGGGCAATTGGAGCCCTTTTACCACTTGTTTGCGCAGCTGGACCGAGGGGCAGGATTTAGCTCCGGGAAAAGGTCAAACAGAAACTGCGCTTCTCCTTTCTGGCCACACGATGTGCCCATCACACCAGGAACACAGCCCGGCCAGCCCGCCAGCCGTAGCAGAGGCAGGGGGTTCCAGCGGTTTGTATTCCCGCACAGCACCTCCCGAAACACTTTGCCAGGACCACTAAAACACTCACACAGCTGTGGAACAGGGCCAGGGGCCGTGGAGCAGAAGGCAGGGAATGGGGTGGAGCTGGTGTGGTCTGGATGCTTTGCCTTTGAGGAAGGTGACAAGTTGCTGTGAAAGAAATAGGAGCCAAGTGGTCAAGAGGCAGTGGCAACTTTTCACCAATGTGGATTATAATGGACAGTGAATAATTGGAATTTACTTACTAAATGTGAGATATTACTTCTGCTTTTGGTGGGGAAATGTGAGCAACTTCTTTTTCATTCTAATTGCAGGGATGTCTTGGCCCTCTGTCATTTGTATGTTCTCCAGAACAGAACCAAGAGGCTCTCCAAAACCAGAGCTGGCATCTGCAGGAACCAGTCATCAGCACAGATATTTTTAAAAGAAATATTTGGCTTAGTACAAATTAAAATCTATTTATGTAAGTGCCAGAAGAAATAGCAGAGCTGGGGGCTAAGAACGGCTTGAATTTATAACAAATGACACCAGAAAAAAATTTGGGACTGATAATTTGAGCCACTGCTAAGACCACAGGACACACAACTCACTTGAGGGAGACCCTCTTCTCTGATAGCAGGGGGATAGACATCTCCCATTCCCCTCCCTTGCAGCCAGGCAGGAAGAGAGACTGCAGCAAAGGATCATCACAAAACAACTATTGATTATTAAAGATTATTAGACAACTCTCCTAAAACTGGGAGGTTTAGTGAAGAATTCACAGGCATCATTCCTTGTGGTGTATGTTGCATGCAAGTGATTGGGGCTGGACTGAATGTGTTGCTTGAGAGTGAATGAAATCTGTAAGACAACCAGTGCAGGTGGCTACAATGAGCTTAAAATGTAAATAAAGTCCATATTCCCCTTCTGTAAGATCTCCTACAATCATTCAAAGATACTTCAATGCTCATAATGGGGTCATAGCAGAGATCTGACTTTCAAAAACCTACACATTTTTAAGGTGACCAGTTAGTGCAGCTGTACCACACAACCTGTGTGAATCAAACCATTCATTTCAGGGCAGAATAAATGGTGTTGTCTTCTGTTTCACTCACAAAGCACTTCCCTATAATTCTATCTACCTTAATCAGACAAACTGGGGATTAAAAAAAAGAACTAATCTGCTCTTTGGCCATAATTGCATTTCCTCTGCAAATATTAAGTTAGAACAATAGCAGTGGGTTTTGTAATAAATTTACTATTAAATGCTTTTCATGTGAACGAGGGAAATGTGTGTTGCCTGCCTAGAGCTTAGAAGAAAGAAGTGAGGAGCATTTTCCCAAGAAATGCTCTTTTTTTCTAAACAAAACAAAACAAAACTAAGAAATTGTAAATCAGGTGGTCAGAGTTGTGAGTGGTGGCTGAAAACCAGAATAAAATCATTAAACTTTAATTAGAACTTTTATCTCTTTGTTGAAATATTATAGGAAACTATCTCTTTATCCATAATAGTGCCTAACAAGTGCTAATAATGTCAGGCAGGAGGTAGCTGGGACTCAGTCTAAGGCTTAGCTCAGCTCTCATTAAAGACCAGCAATCATTCCACCTTTTCCATGGGTCTCACAAATGGCAAATGAGTTTCATGGGTTTCAAATGGCTCTGACAACCCCCCCAGAAGACTTCAGAAAACCTGCATGCAAAGCTGACCTGTGAATGGCTCCAGGACATCACCCTGCCCTAGCGTTCCTCCAGGTATCTCCTCAGGGCTTCAGCTATGAAGTGAGAAGTCAAAGACACAACCACGGAGTCAGGTAGGCTTTTTGGAAACCACTACATCGATGGTTTTGTAAGAGTCACATTCCAGGGCACAACGCCGGTCACAATTTGTAAGTCATAAATGGGCAGGTCCTTCAAATTATGCTTCTTTCTTTGGGCGCTTGCAATTCTTGTGAATTTTGCCCCCTTGTTTATTTTGTTCTGGGAGATTAATGCTTGAAATTAACTGACCTACACTTACACAGTAGATGTTTTTCCCTGGATTTGTGGTCTGAGATATATAAGCTTTTAATGGAAAAGCTGTATCAAACCCACTTAGATGGCAAACCCAGGGACTCACTTCTGAGACCAGCACACTGCTTGGATGGGCTGTGTGGCAAATCTAAAATTACCCTGAACTTACCAGCCTGGCTGCCTATTGAAAAGCATTTCCTAATGGTTACTCCCCCTTCTCAATCCACCTCCAAGGAACAAAGTCAGCTGGCTTGGCAGAAGGGCAGCAGGTGTGTCTGTCAGTCCTTCTACCCCACCTCTGCATAACTGCTAACCCAGACTCCCCCTTCAGAGCCCAGTACCTGTGCAGAGGGCTTGGAGAAATGCCAGCAGGGAAAGGGTTAAATGCTGACAATCATTTAGCATTTTGACACCAGCATGCCAACAAAGGGCAAGGTCTGGGAAAGTGCTACCAAACACCAAACTGCTCAATTCCCATCCAGGGGCATTTCCAAAGGAGTCTTGGCTCAGGTGACACAGCCTGATCCAGCAGGATGTCCCACTGCCTGCACAAGGCTCATCCCACTAAAAGGCCAGGCCTTCTCCAAACAAAGATGGAAACACGAATTCTGTTTGGGGTGGTTTTTATTTTAGATTGAGAAGCTACACAAAGAGAGAACAAATATACATTTCCATGAGAGAACGGAAAGAGAGAGTATGCTATTGTGTCACCCTCCTAATACAACAAACCATCCCAACCTGAGCCACAGGACTGGTTGCTCCCCAGGCAGGCAGGGAGTTCTGACTCCAAAGGCTACAGCACACAATAAACACCTGTAACATCTGCCCCAGGCTCACACACCCCCAGACACAGCAGTAGGGTCTGTTTTTTGCATATGTGCACGTACATCTGTTCTTGGGAGACAATGGAAAGGCTGATACAGAGTCACATGGGTGAAACCCACAGCTTTAAAGGAGGAACAGCTACTGATGTGCACAAGGATCAACACACCCACATGGCACAAACACTTCCTCAATGGAGTGGTTACTCTAAGCACAAGGTTTTAACCTGAAGGCAGATAAGTTTGTATCAGTGATACTGGATTGTACTGGAGTGGATGGCAGTGAATTTCAAAGTTCATCTTTTTATTAAAGTAACT
Organism: Polioptila caerulea; assembly: GCA_013397295.1. Taxonomy (NCBI): domain Eukaryota; kingdom Metazoa; phylum Chordata; class Aves; order Passeriformes; family Certhiidae; genus Polioptila; species Polioptila caerulea. Next base: position 942,011 of record VYXF01010817.1, on the reverse strand, counting down.
CATCAAATGGTTTAGCATATAAAAATACAATAATCCTCCCTCCTAATTAGAGCAATTTGTGTTCAGGTAGAAATAAAAGCACACACACACACACATACACATCTCAGGATTGCTGCCAGAGAGCTCACAGGATAAAGAAAAGAAAACCATTTTCCTTGTCTCACACCAGGACATCACATTCTCCCTCCTGTTTCCAGGGATAATGGAGTCTTTCACCTTTGGTGCATAGTTATATTTGAAAGCCAAACAGCAACTTGGAATTTGTCCTGAAGGGAACCAGGACAAGGCACCATTATTTAAGGATAATAAGGCAGAAGGGGACTCCTCATGTGCAGGGGTGGTCCTGCTATCCCTGAATCTGAGGGATTAATCAAAATCTAATCAAAGTCTTCACCCTCACGAAGTGTGAGTGAGTCAGTCTCAGTTTGCTGTAACCAAGAAGCAGTTCAGGAGCAGAGGCCCATCCATCTCCCACGAGCAGAGGTTCACTCAGCCATTTGCAGTGCTACGCATGGTCTCCATCCCACACAGCACGACCTCACAAGAGTGCAGCCAGGATAGAAACTGAGGAAGTCTAAGTAAGATTGTGTTCTTAAAAGGATGGAATTCTCATGGATGGCAAACACATCACCTCCACAGTGGCCTTCAGGGAAGACAAGTCAACAGAGCATCCTTTGTGAAGCAGAGCAGGGAGGCAGCGACGCCTGGGCCACCTTGGTCACAATTATTTGACAAAATAAGTGTAAAATATCACTCAGGTCTGGCCTAAATGAAGCAGAGTTTGTTCAGTCCAGACGCTCTCCAAAGCTGAAACCATGTCTTTGTCCCCTCCTAACAGGATGGGAAACAGTCCATGTCCTCACACGGGACCAGAATAAGCTTGATCTATGTACTATAGGAGCCTGATCCTGCTGGGATCTGGGCAGACTCCAAGGAACACAACAGACTCTGCAGGAGGGATACAGAGAAGGCAAACCGAACAAAACCTGAGGAAGTTTCCTTCTGCATCAACACCGACCACTAGGAAAACACTTTTTTTATTAGAGGCACCACATCATAAGAATACTCTGAGCATGTAAAATGCTTTTAGTCACAGCCAGGAAGTTTTAAAAACATTGCTTTACTGCTGCTTTGCTGATCATGATCATCTTAAAAGGCCCAGACGATTCCTCTATGCTGCTATGGAGGGATCTCCATCAGAAATCCAGAAACCACAGAAAGCTCAGGAAATTACATCAATACACATCAGTGAAGGCCCTGGCCTGTCCTTTTTGCAGCTTTCTTTCTGGTTCTTAAAAAAGCTACAATCCAAACCAGTTAATATCTGTAGTATTTTTTATGGTTAAGCACAACTCTTTCTGTGGGAATGTAACCCGGGGGATTCAGACATTTGTAAACAGTTCCTTGAGAGAAGAGTTCCTTTTGTAATTTCCTTCTGCAACATGTAACTGCAATTAAGTTGCAGTTGCACATACCCTATAAAGTTTAGTTTCAATTACTAAATACATGCTTGGCAAGGAAGAGCGTTACTTTCTCAGTGTTGTTTTACCAGAAGGAGCAAGTGAAAGCTGTCCTAAGGAACATCTAATACCAAATTTCTTGGCTTCTGTGGCTTAAAACCGCACCATTAACTTTGCATTACAACAGAGTTGGCCCAAAATCCATTTCCTCATGCTGGTTCCCGTTGGTAGCCTTGCTTGCCTTGCAAGCAACATCTGTGTCCTTGGGAGTCAAGAGTAAATGTTTCCTGAGCAGGATTTTACATAGGAGTTGTTGGCCTGCTGAAATATCCACAGTCCTCCTGCTGGCACCAAGATCTGAGGCCAAATCCAGATGAGATTTCATAACCATTAAGGATGATGCATCTGCTGACACTGGGACATAATTTGATAAGTAAGCACACTGTGAACTCTTGAATGAAAGGGGTTTTTTTTCTTCTTCTATTAAAATCTCTGTACAAAATCAAATATATTTATAAACCCTCAGATGTGGGTTTCTTTAAGGAGGTGGTAGTTGTTAGCTAACAATGAACCTGGTTTCAGGACTCAAAGAGTCTGCTCCTAGCTGGCTTGGCAACTCTTCATGTGACTCAAGAGAGTTCTTTCACCTTTTTCTGTATTCATTCACTTGTGCAGCTGTGAATTGATGCCTGCTGGTCACAAATGTCTGTAAAGGCCCCATGCAGAGAATGAATCCTGTGTTAATATTAACTTCCCAAGACAGTGCTCAGATGTGACGACTTACGGGAGCCAAATAAGGCTCTTGATCACTTATTGTCAGAGTTAAAAAATTATGGACCAACTGTCTCAATGTGTTGCCCAAAGTCTGGAAAAAGTTTTACATCATTTATCAAACCCTCTTCCCTCCTGCCAGAAACTGAAGCAGTGAGTGAGCACAGCTTTCATCAATATGCTCCCATAGATAACAAGTTGGTCTTTGTCCTCGGAGAACAATGGTCTCCATGCATTTATCTGAGGAGCATTTGTCCTAGCTATCCTGAGAGGAGGAATGTGGGTCAATCCCTGATCCAGAACTGTACTGCTGTTCCTCTGGTCATGGCCAGCAGCCAGCAGCAGCTTATCAGAGTTCTACGCTGGCCCTCTGCATGCTGCCTTGTTGCATTTCAGAAACTTCAGCACTCCTGCCTCTCCCTGCAAATCCTGCCTCTGCTACATGCCAGACAAATGCATGCAGCCTCTTTGATCCTGTCCATATCAAAATGCCAAGGAAAAGATGCTTCTTTATCCTCTTGCTTACCCTGCCTTCTGTGACGGTGCCCCTGCAGCCTTGGAGCTCTTCCTTCTTTTTCTCCACCTTTGTCACCCATACTGACAACAAGACAACTTGTTCTTCGAGTTGAAAAGCTCCTTCTCCCACTGAGACTAGTCAGGAACTAAGCTGTCAAGACTCCAAATTTAGACGTTGAATCCACGGTAATGTCTGTTAATTTACCTGAGCCTGAGCTTTCATGGCGTGTCAGGTGGAGATGGAAGGAGGCAGACAGAACAGGGCACTGTGTGGTCCTTGACCAAGTCACATCCCTTTCCTGAACTGCAGCTCACACTGACACCAGCTGCCTTGCTCCCCCCAAATTAGCCCAGCAAATGCATCCACCTGATTTCCTTTCCATCAGTCATTCCTCCTCTAGCACAATGCAACTCTGCATACTTTATTTGATTCCTTTCAGATTTTTGAAAAGTTCATTATTCTTCAAGATTTACTGCTCTATCTCTTAAGAGCGCTTTCCAAACATTGCAACTCACTATATTTCACACTATGGCCTGTGAGAGACATGTAAAATATCTGTAAATCTAATTTACAGAAAAGGAAGCACAGGTATAGGACTTTTGCAACCTGCCTAATTCTGTGCTGTTCATCTGTCACCAGATCAGTCATTACAGACAGCTCTGTGATTATGAACTACCAAGGCTGTGTTAAAATCAGTCAAGATGTGACAATTTTTCTTTGGTGAGAGTTTATATTTTGGTCTTTTGACTTGGTACCTGAGGCCCACTGCTCACTGCCTGTGGGAGGGTCAGGATTAAAAATTATCATTTCCAACAGGATGATGATTTACAGTGGCTGCAGAAATGCACCGTGCTAGCAGAGGACCAGAGTGAAGATTTAGCCCAGACTGTTGTCCAAGGCTGCAAATCTTTGCAGAAGTGGTGGTTTTGTCCCTTTTGCAAGCTCTTGAGGACACAACCTACAACCTATGACTGGGTGGTCAGTCACAGAGATGATAGGAACTTTGACTTGACTGAAAGAGGAACTTCCTAAACACCTCAGATTTCCTTGTTGTTGCTGCAAAATAAGGAGGAATAAGGAGGAGAAAAGAAATGGTGACACTGGGTCATATCCATATCTGGCACCAGCCACAGCAAATGCCCAGGGAAGAGTATGGGAACAGAGCAAACACCAGGAAACCCTCCTGTCCCTCACACCCTGCCCCCAGTCTCTCACCACCTCCAGCTCAGGGCCACTGCCTCCTCAGGGCTGCCCAGAAAAGACAAAGCAGAGATTGTTTCACCAGCTGAAGTGGTACTTTGGCTGGCTCCACATCTCTGTTATATCCAAAGGACACAGTCCCGTTTGTCACATCCTAGCAGGGGAAGCTCTGGGATTGGCTCTAGTCTGTTGTCATCACAAAAGCCATCCTGGTTGCAAGAGACATCCCCAGAAGGGTTTAAAGTCCTTTGTAATTACTGAGCCTTGTAGTGCAACTACCAACACCAAGACTCAGCCAAAGCTCAGTTCTTAGGAATACAAGGTCTTTACTGAAAATATCCTAAAAGCAGTCAAGTCCTGGCACATTTCACTGCTCACTACAGTTTTTCAGGCATCTATAGCCACATCTCACAGCACAAGCACCTTTCTCAATGTGAGAGACAGATACCACTCTCAGAACAACTCTGAATTACCAAGGCTCACAAACCTCTGCTGAGTTCAGGACAGGAGCAAGGCAGAATGCAAACTGGGGCCCTCAAAACTCTGTCCACTCTCCAATTTGTTCCTGAGCCACTGAAACACAAAAAGAACATAGGGTATTCCAGGAAACAGGATGAGATCAGGCAGTTATAAATAAAGCATGGAGTGAAATGTCAATCCTAGAGAAGAAATAAAAGGTGGGACAAGACTGTCAAAGAAACTTCACTGAAGAAAGGCTTGCAGACTCTTCAGTACTTCATAGAATCATAGAATCCACTAAGTGGGAAGGGTCCCATTAGGATCATCGAGTCAACTCCTGGCCTTGCACAGGACACCCCAAGAAACACACCATGTCATTTCCTTATCTTTCTCTCAAAAAGCAACTCCTGTACTAGATGGTAGGACATGAGCTAAGGAGAGAACTTGTACCTTCCAGAAAAAAAACCAAAACAACAAAAAAAACCAACTTAAAATCAAATAGAAAAGTAGTGTTTTCTATTTCCTCTATTTAAGAGGAACTTCTTTCCTCCTTAAAAAACAAAAAAGAGGCAACTGACTAAAGGTTTCCAACTTACAGCTATGTCAGGAGAACAGAAATACATGTCCATTCAAGAGACACTGGAGTTAAGTACCACATTGGCACCAGATTTATGGAGTGCCTGGCTGACAGCAGAGCAGAGCAGCTACCCCTGGCTGCACCTGCAAGGCTCCTGAGCACCTTCTCAGCCTCCTGGACCAGGAAGCTCCCAGTGTAACACATTACACTGCAGGCCAAGAACAGCATCTCAAATGCACATCCCTCAACTGCCCTTTCATTTTTCTCCCAGTGGCCTTACCTGAAGACCCTGACCACTTAGAGCAGATCTCATCAGGCTTACCACCAGGATTCACATCATTACAGTGGCAGTTTTTGGAACGTATCACATTTTTTTACAGTCTCAGAGGGTGCAATACTGGATCTTTCATATTCCTACCTTAAGAAAACAATCCAGGTAGAGAGTTCTAGAATGCATCATGGCTATCGTGAGGAATGGGAACATCACAGAAAAACAAGAAATGTAAAATTCTGACACAAATTATAAAAGAAATTACCAAGATGTTCTGAGAAGCAGTAGTTACCCAGCACTCCTGCTTCCACAGATCCCTCTTGTTCTGCACAAACAACAAAAGAACTGGCACATTTTAAAGTCTAAAGTAGGGCTTCTGTAAGACTACAGATTTCTGGCAGGTTAAGAGCTGAATAAGTTTATATGAACTAAGGGTTCATATAAATCCTATGATACCTGTTTCCAAGAGAAGGAATGTCAGATTTCCAAAAATAAATTCCTGCTATGAGAATGATTTGACCTCTTTAAATCCAGCTGCTCTAACAAGCTTTACATGGGACTAGACATTCACATTGATGCAGAACATCTAGTGGGGACTGGGAGAGCTCAGTGAAGACTCTGAGCTTCTGCACTCTATTGGAAAATAGCAATGGGGTTATACTGGGGTATTTGCTTTAATTTTCCATTTCCTGGGATCCCCTGTCAGGAACAATGTCCTTCTTATGTGGGGAACACCAGAACTCTACACAGTATTCCAGGGGGAGTCTCACAAAAGTAAAGGAGCTAAACATCTGATGAGGGATAAAATGCAGCTACAGAACCCAGGCCACAGGAGACAGTCAGGATTTTCAGCTTCATTGAGACATCCATAGACTATTTTAAAATCAAACCCCAAATCAATTTGGGGTTCTGGTGCATTCAGATATTTCAAAGTGAGACTTAGACTTAAAAACATGCTTTTGGTTTCCTGAGTTGAAAGGAGTCGGGATGATTTTAACAGGAAGAAATGCAAAGTTGATCTGCTGGGCAAAAGACATCCCTACAGAATTGTGTTTGTCTCCTTCCATTTTGAAGATGAGCCAAGGAATGACCAAATTTTGTGGACGTGGTTACAAATAAACTGGTTAAAAAGAAACTCCACCTGCAGTTTGCCAGTGGGCTGACTAATCCTTTCCTACTTGGATTGTCTGCATGGCTGCAGTGCACAGGATTAACCAGCCACTCATGACACACTCCCTGCACTCTCCCTCCTGCAGAGGTGGCCACATTTCACTCTGAGCATCTTTCTGGAAAACTCTTTGTGTCCCTTTACCAGGAGGAATGCTTTGCAAAGGAAGGCAGCTGCTGCTATGGAATAGGAGTTGCCTCTTCCTAGTGCTGATACCTTTCCAAGATAGATTCCTCTGAAGCATGTGAGAAGAAAGAAAAAGGGAGGCTTTAGCATTACTTTATATCAAAGCTAAGTGTAAATAGATATTGCTGAATTAACAATGTGGAGATGGACCACATGCAATCTCTTGCTGAAGTAGCCAAGGGAAAACATCACAAGTCCAGGCAAATCTTGGCATGTGTAGTCATAATTTTTTAACTATTAACATCCAAAGAGCCAAGATAAATCAACAGGATCTTTGTAATGAGTTTGCCAGACTTTGTTCAGGTTAGGGATGCAAATTCAAGGACACTGTAAAGACAAAAAAGAGGGTAAGAATCCAGAAGCAATTGGCTGAGCTTCAAGCAAAGGTTACCATCTGCCATTAAAGCATTACCCTGGCCCAGGATCACCCAGAATTACTAAAAGTAAACTGCTGCCAGAAGAACATTTATGGCAGGACCAAACTCCTAGCAGGAAGAGATAGCCAGCTCCCACAGAGATCACTGGGGCTATAAACTCACCTCTTCTCTTCCCCTTTCAAGCCAAGACTCAGACTTGTCTGTCATCAGTTTCCACATGATGTGTGTTCAGAATTTTTCCACACCTATTCAATTTTGCTGGAAGAAAGTATGACTAAAGTTGTTTGGATTGGCCCATAAAATAAATATGAGCAGGACATGGTGTGCTAGCAGAGGATCACGTGTGTTTTCATGAAGGGAACTGACTTCTGGATTTATGGACATTGTCACAGGCAAGCCTCTTTCAGATATACTAATGCTGGAACAGACTCTAGATTTTTTTAAGCCCCAAAGGGATTACTTTAACAAAATTTGTTCTTCCTCTGGATTTTTTCCTTAACAGCTTGGTTAGAAGAAAGGAGGAAACCAATCCTTGATCTGCACAAAGATCTCCTCAGTTTGGGAGTTACTCACCAAAAGGCAGGAAAGCTGCTATGAGCTGCAATGCAGTGGGAGAATGAAACAAGTCCCCTTAAGCTATTAGTTTAGGTATGAAATGACAACAAAAAAAAATAAAATAGAAAACAGCTAGTTTTAAGGACATATTCAAGGTTTTTAATGGATTGGAGAATATGAGAGGAAGGGGAGTGGAAGAAAAATGTTGCTTCATATCATGGCTGTAATGGCTACTAAGTGTTTCCAGGCTAGAAAACAAATTTAAGCAACATTTTCACCCACTCTGGAGTTTCTAGACTGCTTCTCCATTCAAACAGCAGCAAAAGTTTTCCCCTACAACAAGAACATACTGGGTTTGTCTACCTCATTACCTTCAACCCATCTGAGCCTTCACTAATGGAAGTCTTGTAACACCAGAAGCCTCAATGGCAGTTCTCACGTACATGTACACAAGTGTGCACATGCACCATGTATACGTGTACACACATAAACTATCAAAATACTATTATAAAGCGAGTGTTCCTTCTCAACACCCCTCCTCTGCCCTGCCCACCCCACCTCCCTCCCCTTCCCCAGGCCAGCATATTTCAAAACAGACTGGAACCGAGCACTTCCAAGAGCCATCCAGCCCCTGGTCACACTGCAAACGTCTGGGTGCGTTGACAAGTCCCTGGGCCACCTCTAGGACTGCTCTTGACAGGTGGCCTCGAGATCACAGTACTGATTCCTTGGATTCAGGGTCTGCTGTGCTGCTTGTGTTGGAGACTGGGTTTTTGTGGGTTACCAAAGGTGACGTCTCTGCTTCAGACTTGCTGTTAGCAACTGCTTCTACGGTGACTTCCTTTAGCTCCTGCTCTCTCTCTCGCTTGTCTTTCTCATTCAGGTAATTAAGGATGCCTGCTCCCAGGGCATCCCCTTCCACATTCACAACCGTGGTGGTTCGGTCCCTGGTGAAGATCAGAAACAAAAACCAAAGCAGCAGGCTTTTAGTTTTAAGAGAGTTACAACACAATAAGGGGAGCTGATTCACCCCTGCTGAACCACTAACATGCAGTGGAGCTGGACAAGGGAGATGTAGTTATCACAGGTGTTTTCCACAGAAGTAGCATCACTATTTCAGACTAAAAATGTGTACGAGAGCAGGTTTAAGGTCAGTAAAACTGTTACTATCAGCTGGTTCTAGTACCTCTGTGGGTTGCAGCAATGGTACTACTTTTCTCAGGCATCCTGCTTTTCACAGGTCACCGCCTTCCTCTTCCCTTTCCCCAGGCCAGCATTTTTCAGATGCATGTTCAGAGCAGGAACTTACTTTGGGCTTATCTAGAAAGTGACTCAGAGCTCTCTTTTTTAACTACTGTGACTGTTTCTTAATCCAAGCACCTACTTAAGGATCCTTCCAAAAGCAGGCAGAATGACTTGTGTTCTCTGCATTTGTTGCCTGTAGCAGCTGCTCTAATTTTTGGCCCTACAACACAAAACTAGTGTGCCAGGGTGTAGTGGAAGAGATTTATGGGTCATAAAGATTAACAATGTTTTCATGTGGCTTTTGAGACTTGCTAGTCAATCTGCAGCCTAACCTTAACAAAGGCTCAACTTGTAGTTGTGGTCCTCTGTCCTAGGGTGACATTATGATGCTTGTGTGCATTCTTGTGTGCTATGCTGGATATGTTCTGTGCTTTTAAGACGGACTTTCTGTGCTTTTAAGATGGACTCTGAAGGGCAAATGTTTTGTTTGGGTTTTGCTATCAGTCTCTCCCCCATGGCTGGCGGGACACTGGCAGAGACGGGGCAGTACCTGGTGCTGTTTTCCAGTTTTTTTTTGCTCTTGCTTTTGCTTTTCGCCTCTTGCTCGCTTTGGCTTCTGCTTGCT
>VYXF01010817.1:908762-931508 GCA_013397295.1 Polioptila caerulea | reverse complement strand
AAAAAAAAAAAAATCAAACAATAGCTGGCAAGAGCTTCTGATGGAAACTGCTTCCCATATGTGACCAAGGAAGCTTTCCACATCTGATATTCAGACTCAATTTCCATTGTCCTCCCCTGCCCTTCTAGTGTCCAATTAATTTCCAGCAATATCAACACCTTTTAAACAGACTTTTAAATGTTCTGATGGGAATTAAGCCAAGAAGAAATAAATTTCTACAAAGGCTGAATAAAAAAGCTGAAGAGGGATTTTAGCATACTGACTGCTTTAACTGGGAAGGCACCACCTTTTCCATTCCCCATCATGAGTTACCTGTCCTGTAGACAGACATCTTGTAGGGTTTTATTTTCTACTGGGTTTTATTTTTTACTGGGTTATATTCTGTACTTTGACCACATTTCCAGCTAAGCAGGCTACAGGGATGCTGTAGTGAGGTGGATGTCACCCTCTTCTCCTACATAACAAGTGGAAGAATCTGCCTCAAGTTGCACGAGGGGAGGTTTAGATTGGATATTATAAAAATATTTTCCATGGAAAGGGTTGTAAAGCATTTGAACAGACTGCTTAGGGAAGTGGTGGAGTCCCCATGACATGGCTTAATGGTGAGTGTGGCGGCGGTGCTTCACTGGACTCGACGATGTGAATGGTTTTTCCCAGCCTCAGCCATTCTGAAATGTTTCTGTGCCTTGCAACAGCAGGTAGGTGAGGCCTGCAGTACTCACACGATCCAGTCCACGGCCAGGATGAGGGACAGGTCGTTGGTGGGCAGCCCGATGGCCTCCAGGATGATGGCGATGGTGAGGACGCCTCCGGCAGGGACCCCGGCTGCTCCCACGCTGGACGCCGTGGCTGTCACGCTGCAAACCAACGCCCGTGCCTGGTTAGAGGAGCCCCCAGCTCTCCTCTGCTGCACTCTGTCACGTGCTTCCCCGCCATGGGAATTGTAAACAAATGCTCCAGCATGGGACACAGGGAGCATTTGCTTCCCAGGCAAACCCCTTCCTGCCTGCTGATGCAAAGGAGCGAGTACAGAGGACAGGGGCTCAGCAGGGATCCGCAGCAGTTACCGTGGTGATGGCTCCGGGTTCAACACCAGGACTGCCTTTTCAGGATAAGAAACAACCAACACAACTGTATCCTGCTGCCTTACAAACATTCCCAGTTCCAGTATGCTGAGTGACATACACCTCCTGACCCCACATATACAAAGGCAAACTCTGCCATGCAGGGCACAGCACCTTCTCTGTGTCTCGTTTGCATCCCAACACAGACCCTAAGTCAGGAGCTGGAAACCTGCAGTGCATGTGCTCAATACACCTTTTTGTGTGCAGATGTCTGCAACTGAGCTCCCCTTGGGCTATCACTGCATCATCCTCAGACCTTTTTTCACACCTGATTCACTCAGAGTACCTGAGAAGATAATTTGGCAACCCACCAAAATAAAAAAAACCAGTGCCCCTGCTTTGCCTTAAATAAACAACATACTGGGAAACACAATCAAAAAGGAAATAAAATCTGGCCAGGAAGGGTAAAAAAATGCCAGGAACTAGCCCTAGCAGGCATCTGGTGGATGCAGCTGTGGCTCAGCTCAGCTCAGAGCCAGAACTGCTTGTAGCATCCTCATTTAAGGAATTTTGAGGAGAGAAATGAAGATAATGACACTTCATGGGATACGGAACATCGGAGGGTATTCCAGCCATAGAGGGGAGAGAGTCTTAGAGAAGGAGGAAGGACTGAGGTGGTGGAAGGGATAATGGAGCAAAGAAGTTAGATGGGGAACAGCAAGAGATCTGATCAGGAAAGTCAGCAATATGATGGTAGGAAGGACAGAGGTAAGCAGGAACAGAGTCTTTAGTACAAATAGATCCATATGGAACCAAGGAGCTGTCAGGAGAATTTTGTAAGACATCCAGAGCGAGAAACAGGGGCTGCTTTCTGGGTAGTGCAGAATGCCTCAATTACCCAGCCTAATGGTGACTGGAGGATGGAGGAGTGAGATGCTTAAGGAAGGAGAGGAATTTCACATGAGAAAGAGCTTTAAATAGTTTAAGGACTGTTTCAGAATTCAATTACCCCTCCCAGGTTCCACCTTTTATTAAATCGAGACTCTGGTAAATCTTGCAAAGGTTTAAAGACTCCATCCTTTAATCACCCTATAATTATGTTACATAGCAGTTTGTAGGCTTTAGGTCAGAGATGTGGAATGCTAACTGTTAGTTATTAACAGTGAGACCACAGCCTGAATGTGTCTGGGGGCCAGAAGGATGTGGCTGCAAGAAACTTACAGAATTGTGAAGATCTGCCCAGGGTTGAGGTTGACATTGTTCAGCTGAGCAATGAACACAGCTGCCATGCACTGGAAAATAGCAGCTCCATCCATGTTTACAGTGGCCCCAATGGGAAGGATAAACCTGCTGATCCTCTTGTCGACGCCGTTGTTCTCCTCAACACACTTGATCATGGACGGGAGCGTGGCTGAGCTGGAAACAGAACAGGGAGGAATGAAACACAGAGCACCAGGGTGCTCTGAATGCCCCAGCACTGTCTCATGGCTTTCATGTTTCTAACATGCTGCAAGACACAACAATAACATCTCATAGTCCCTCTCTGTCATGATGGCAATGAGGGACCCTCTCCTTGTTGAGTTTTGAGCAGAGGAATTTAATAATCTGCTTTCATCCAGAAACAGTTGATAAGGACTTTAATCTCCCAGAAGCAAGAACTCATGACTTAACACAGTATGCAGCATTATATGGCTGTAGAATGAACAAGTCTCAAACTACAAACATACAGTAACAGATGCAAATATAGCAGGGGAGGTTGGAACTAGATGATCTCTAAAGTTCCTTCCACCTCAAACCATTGTACGATTCTATGACAATATAAACACAACAGATGCAACAGCAATCACTGTTAATGCTGTGTTAGTACCTTCTCAAATAAACAGAAAAATAATTACAAATAAAACATCACTCTTGGATTCACTTCTTGCGTTATAAGTGACATGGTTTTAGTCATAAAGCCTCTCCTACTATGCAGAAGAAGAGAATTTATAAATAGTACTTCAGCTCCATTGACAGATATGCCACTGATTTTGGGGATGACCTGAAATGATTTTAGATAAATATGTTATTTGATCAGGCATTTGTACCTGAGAAAAGTGTATATGACACGTTCAATTATTTGGTTATGACAAATAAAAGCTGATCAGGCCCGATCTTTGAAATAAATAATGTTAAATGCCTTTACACTAGCAAGCAAGTCTGCTTTGCTCCAACAAAATTAGCCTAAATTTGTTCCAGGTCCTTCTGAACTTAAAAAGTAAACTTCTGAGGACAAAGTCACTCACTACAGATCCTCACTTCACTTAAAATTGAAAGGACAGCTGGCAGGATCATTTAAAGACTACAATTTATTTTTTTCCCCCACGGTATTTCTAACTCAGCATCATGCTATGGCCTCAGTATTTTGAGGAATTCTTTTCAACAGCTGATAATCAGCATGTGCAGTGTGGCAAGCTGACGACAGCAGTGAGATCCTCTATCCTCAGAAGGCTCTTTCTGCAATCTCAGGAAAAATACTCACACCTAAAACTAAAACTGGATAAAGCCAGTTTAGGATGACAAACACAACCACGCTATAGTCCCAGAAGGGGCACAGAAACCCACCTGGAGCAAGTAGCAAAGGCAGTGGCGAGTGGTGTGATAAGTCCTAAGAGAAAACGATACGGATTTTGCCGTGTGGCTGCAAAATAAATAAGCGGCAGAATGATTCCTCCGTGGATGACGTGGCCCAGGATAGAGGCGAAGATGTATTTTCCCAGACTGGTCACCAAAAGTACAATATCTTCCATTTCCACAATCTTGCTCCCAACAAGGAACATAATGCCAATAGGTACATACCTGTGTAAATGAAATATTGGCTGTCATAAAGTAAAAATAAAAAGCCTTGGAAAACATGACATTTTCCATCCTGGAGATAACATTCCACCTAAGAATCTGCTGCTCCTACTGAAGGGTGGTTGCTTATTCACCACATGCTCAGGTTAGGCAGATTTAGAAAGCTTTTCTAAGGCTCTTGTTTGGTGGATGGTAAGCAGTCAAATTTTAAAAGGTCTGCTCACTTATGCCCTCAGGGACAGAGTTAGGAGAGTGCCAAAGGGAAGGTGAGTGGGAAGCAGAAATGCTGCCAGGAGCTACCAGGACAAGATACCAGCGGGGAGGAGAGGGAAGGGAAGGGAGCAGCATCACATCACTGGAATAGAGAGAGGGGTCAAAGAGTTGGGTCTTACACACGCAGAAACTCCCAGCACAAGTACAGAGTCAGGTCATTAAAATCACAGACACACTGGGTGCCAACTCCGTGGAGCTTAAGGAAAAGCTGTGTGCATACCAGAGAGATCAGCTAAAGGCTGCTGATGCATGTGCCAAAGACAGCAATTAACTCTCCTATTTGCCTAAAAAGGACTAAGTTAAATGATCAGGCTTCCAGAGCTTCCCCCATGCCAACAGGCAGGCATACACACACATATCCACACCTCCTATCTAGAAACATGCCCCATCAGCAATTGTTTGAAGTTTCCTTTGTCAAGAGCACTCGGAGTTGCTCCAGGAGAAGGGTCACCTGCAGGCCACAGCCACACCTCTGATCCCAGTAGCCCTGAAAAGGCTGAACTGCCCTTGCACCAACAGCCCAGCAGCTCTAAACAATGTGAATCACTGCTGGGCCAGCTTCTTCCTAAGCTCTACTGGGATGTTTGTGTCTGAGAACTTCTGCTGATGCTGTCCACACTTCATCCCTTTCTTCTAAGATTAAGAAATACTAAAAGACCACCCAGCTCCCCAAAATCCTGCCCAAAGAAAACATGTGACTACAAAAGATTTGCTTGTACATCTCAGGAATAAAGAATCCAATGCCCAGAGAAGCTGATTTGTGGAGTCAGAAGGCTTGGTTAAGCATGCAAAGGTCTGGAAAGGTGGAAAAGCCTTAAAGCTGCTCAGATCACTCACTTCTCCCTGGCCTGCCTCTCCCTCACTGGTTCTGCAGCTCCTCTGTTCCATGCAGAGAGCATCTCCCTATGTCCCAGATCCATGTGAGACCCCTCTGTCACTTAAAAGCCAAATCTCTAGAGGGGCCTGTGTAACACTCCCCTGTGTAACACTTGGCCTCTGCAATTCTGCCTTTGAACTGTGTTTCTGAGGACACTGATTAGCCAGATCCAGCTGAGCCCTGGTCCTGCCCAAGCTCTGAATATTGAATTCCTCCCCTTGAAGAGAGAGGCCAGAGAGGAAAGAACTGAAAGTTGAGACCCAAGTGCTGTTAAACACGAGAGTGGCTCTTGGACAGAACCAGATACAAGTTTAAACTGCCTTTGCTCTTGGTAGTATGATTTCATCATTCCCAAAGTATCCCTTGGGAAGAACATACAGCTTGACAGATTTTGAATAAATACCAGGACTACACAAGAGCCTTAAAGAAAGAAAGAGAACAAGTAAGAGCTACACTGTTAAGGGTCAGCAGTGGTCCCCATAATCCACAAAATAAAGGATTACCAACTGATTGGCTTGAAGTGCTAGCACTGCAATAAGCTGAATATATGAACTGCCTCTTATCAGTATTCAGTATCCAAGGAATTACACTCAAGAGAAAGAAACTTAAGCTGCTTGGAGACTGGATTTTTCAATCCCTTATGATAGCAACTAACACAGATCTGCCTGTGTAAAATCAGGTGTTTTCTTAAAACCCTTCTTCTGAGGGAGAGGAAAACAGTAGGAATGAAAAATGCAGAATGAAGGAAGGAAAAAATACCTCTGCTAAGGTACATTTACAGCTTTTTCACCAGCTTTGGAAAGGGAGTGAGAAATGTCCAACTCTTAATTTGTTCACTAGCTATCTTTATGAATATTTTCAATTTTGTATGTGAGGTATTAGTACTGTTGGTTTCACAGGAGCAGCCTAACTCCATACAGCTACCCTAGGACAGCCCTAACACTGCTCTGGTGTAACACTTGCATCCTACTTGGAAAACCCAGCCAGGAGGCTGCTCCTGTCCCAGCTTAGGTGACCTGAACCACTCTCTAGAGGTGCCTGCCTCCTCCAACACTGGTTTCTTGCCTATTGAGAAAGTTCAGTGTGCTCCAGTTCCCAACTAACAGACTTTTTATGGCGTCAAAAGCTTTGTGGGATTGATCAGAGCACTATTCAGCCCACAAACTTTTCCAGACTCCAAGGAATTAAGTGAAATAATGTATTTGCTCATTAATAGGCAAGAGAAAAAAAAAAAACAAACCCACCTTTAGGAAATACTGAGCTTTCTTTACACTAAATAATCAAAAAAGAGTCTTGGAGAGGATTAATAGCCTTTGAAGCCTTTGAAGTTCTCCAGCCTGATACCTCAAGCTATGAGTGACTGTCTCATTACAGGGCACAAGCAAGGAGAAAAGACCCCACCATGTGACATCACAACATGCACTCTTGCTGTGATGAGGGATCTCACAGGAAAAAGCTGGACAGAGATATGAAATGTGAGTTTGTTGATCTGAGTACTGCAGTGCAGACATATCTGCAGTCACACACTTACCACATAATCCAGGTAACCAAGACCATTGTTGCCTCATTGAATGAGTTAAAGAAGCGAATCAGATCTTCTCCCTCCGGGCCAAGCTTTTTAAGTGCCACTCCTAAAACCAGAGCAAACATCACCAGTCCCAGGATGTTCATCCCTCTGATCTCAGTACCGACAGGGATCTGCAGAGACAAAAAAAGAAGGCTTGTTACATGTGAGAATAGGACAAAAAACCTAACAAAAGTTAGTAACATTTTGTTATTATCTGATTGATCTGATATCAACAAGCTGAACCTATTTTGGAAAGGAAGAGCCTGTTTTGTTGAAGGGAATAAAAGAGATCTGCATGCAGTTCAGGTACAAACCTCCCTAGTTATGAGCATGGATTCACTGGAGAAGGAATGGGCCTGCTACTACCTCCCCATGAGCCCTTCAATATAATAGTTGTGTTCTCAGTGACCTGAAAAAGAGAACTCCCCAGTTTACTCAGGACTTTAGTGCAATGATGATACCAAGGTGAAAAAACATGAGAAAACAACCAATGTCATGAAGCAGAAAGAGGGGAGAAAGGCAGAGAAAGGCAGCACACTGTGGCAACCCAACTCCTTCATGTGTCCATGTCAGCTGTGGGAGATAGAGAACAGTAGAGAGAAACCTATTCCCCTTCTCAGAAATCTGCCACTGCCTGGAAAAAGTTAGAGGATAAAAACCAGGATCCACCTATTGACAAAAACTAGTCTACCCATAGGTCTGCTCTGTTGTTCCTTCATGGTTTGCTTCTCAAAGAGAGACAGAGCTCTCTTTGGCAATGTAGTATCATACAAACTGAATGAGTGCTCTTGTGGCTACATAAAAATATAATTGTTTTGACAAACTGGGTTTTTTTCTCTCCAACTTGGCAGTACAAACATGTCAAATTGTTGTTTTATCTGGAAGAACTTCTATAACAGATGAAGTTTGTGTACAAGTTTTGGCCTTTTGGCTAGTTTAAGTGGACACTAGCTCAACACTAGGAAAGAAAAATACACTCTGAGCTAAAAGTTTGAAATGAATATTGACTAAAGAACTCAGGATTACTGATTTCCTAAATCTGATAAAACCAGCCTGCTTAAGATTGATGTTTTTTCTGGAAGTACACTGCAGAACTGGACTGTCTCTCAATGGCAAGTAGAAACAAAGTCCTGCAGGGAAAGGGATAAAATGTAAATTAAACACACAAGCAGGAAGGTTAAACTGCTGTTAAGAGATGTGCTTACAAACAGTTAAGGTGTTGGCTTTTTTAATTCACTAAGTAAAAAATAATTAGATATGGAATCTGCAATTTTTTATGGTAGTTGCTTGTTCAGGGCGAAGCTGCCAATATTTATTTGATTCCTGACTGAAAGAACTGAGAACATGGACAGATATTAAGCATTAGGCACAATGTATTTCCAGAGATGTCTGAAGAAACATGCTGTCACTTTTCTGTCTGGATAGTTTTGGCTGTATTCTGGTTTTTGTGACAGAAAGCTTTAAACTCTTCTGTGGTTAGAAAAGTTAAAACAAATGACACCCTCCTATTAATGAAACCATCTACATGGGATGTTATTTTACAATATATATCATTTTCTAGTGGGTTCATTTGATACAGGGGTAATGTGAAAAGTTCAGCTGGAACAGAATTTTACCATAATGGGCCCAAACCATTCCCCCCCAAAAAACGCCCCACAAACAAACGATCAAAAAAACCCAGTGAATACTCTTGTTTTGGTTCCCATTCTGGAAAAAAAAAATGGTATAAAACTTTGCTATGGAACAGAAATTCAGTGTTTCAATGCTCTAAGAGCCCAGCATTCTGACCTGGATGTTGCTGGGAGAGAAATTCTGCACTTTCCAGAATGACAGTACATGGTCTTCTTTCACCCTTGGAGAGGTCTCTGTCCACGTTGCTCCCAGCACTGGGGAAACTGCTGCTGCTGTTCTCCAAGTGCTCACACCCACCAGCACTTCAAGCCTAGACTTTGTGACCTGGGAACCCCCTGACCTCTTGGTGGCCAGCAGATGACTGTGTGTGCTGCTGCCTAAAGCTTGTGAGCTGTCCCCCTCTATTTGCTGCCATCCTGACCCCACTCTCAGGTGTTGCTCTGCCCTTGTCTCTCTCTCATCTGTTTCTTTGCAACACACAATATTCACCATCACCTCCCAACACTGCAGATGGAGGCAGAAGATGCACCACTTGCCTAGAGTAGTAATTTATTGCAAGAAACTTCTCCCTGCAAATCCAGGGGACGACCTGCAGCATTCAGGGAATTCCACCTCGTTGCGACACAATATGGAATGAGTCCAGAAGAAAATCTTCGGCGGAAGATCCTCACAATCCCAGCCTCTAAAACTGGCAGACACTGAACAGCCTTTTTGTACTCTCACAGAAGAGTGCATCACCCCAAAGGGGCAGCCAAACCAAGCAGCAACACCAGACAAAAACAGCTTTAATGAGAACTTTGTTACTGGACAAACTGATAGGATACATTATTGTTTGCCTGAAATTATGCATTCTCTTAGGAAGATTCATGGAGCTCTTCTGGTCCTTGAATCTCTCTGAAGATCCCATTGTTTTTTAGCTCTTGAAACAAAATGCTTATCAAGGAAACAACTGCTGACATTGAACATTGAATCCCAGTAGTAGGTGGCTGAAAAGAAAATGCAGCCATGTGGTGTGGGGAAGAGCAATCACTGGTTTGTGTATTTTTACTCCTGTCCAAAGAGGAACTGAGCCCCCCCAGGCTCCCTGTGCTGTGAAGATGGTAAAGTGAGATAGTGTGTGCCCCAGGAAGTCTTGCTGCCAAAGAGACAGAGAGGATGTAGCCATAAAAGCTGGGTAAACATGAGGTGAGCATGTGAAACATCAAAAAAGGACATGGCTGAGCAAACAACTGTATCCCACTATTCATTTCATCAGCAAGAGAAGACAGGGCCTATTAACTAGTGGGGGAAAAATATAATCAATGGAAAATTTTGCTCTACGCTATTCACATGGAAAGATGAAGGAAAATATTTTTCCCCTTCACTCAAATATTCTGCTGATGAAAGAAAAAAGTAGAGAGGATCATGATCTTATTCCCCTAGAACCAAATTTCTGTCACTGTGATATCCAAAAATCATACTCCTCTTTTCAAACTTAATCCTCATCTATCCATAAAAACTATGGTCAGACCAATACTGAAACTGAGCTAACAAAACTGAGATGATGCTCTTTTTTTATTTGGTCTGTTCTTCCCTAGAGACAGTAGGGCGTCTCCTGGAATTAAAGAAGCTCAGTCTGGTTTTGGTCCAACAACTTAAAAAAGGTTTTGGAAAAGTAATAGCAGAAATAACCTTTACATCATCACAACTGTTGGCAAAAACAGACACCAGTGGCATATTCAGAATATTTTTTCTGATGTTACATCAAATAGGAGACTGATAAGCAGGAAAAAGAGAGAGGAAAAATGAAAAAGATAATGTTGCATTTTAAAGGACCAAAAGATGCATTCTCAAGGAAAAGTGATGGCGTTGAACAAACATTAAAAAAGTACTTGACAGCCAGCACGCTGTCCAATGGATATGGTTAGCCTTAATCTGTGTCTAGTTGCTACAGAGCCCATATCAAACCTGACAGTGAAGATAAATAAAAGACTTACCCTTGCTTAAATGTGAGTAACTCTGCACTCTGCAACGAACACACAAACCTAAGTGCACGTTGCTACAGCCTTTCCTGCCGAACGTGTTTCAGCAGCACGAAGCTGCAGGGGCATGCCCTGCCCCAGGACATGAGGGCACGGAGAGAGAAAGTGCTTTTTTGGGATTTCACAGTCACTGACTGCATCCACGTCACACGGGGTGACTGCGGATCCGGGCTAACGCCATCCAACAGGCACGGGCAGGGGGAGCTGCCTCCTTCCCCAGGGCAACTGCTCAGCCTGTGAGGCCAGGCTCTCAGGCAAGGCATAGCTTTGCCCCTGCTCAGTTCATGTGTCATCCCAGCCACCTATCACCCTGTCTCCAGGGCTGGTGAAAGTTCAGCCCAGGGCTGGAAGCAGAGTTCACAAATGCTGTTCTGCATCACCTGCTCACACATCATGCATGGGGAGGAGAAGGTAATGAAGCCAATGTTTCCTGTGCTCAGGGATAGGCTCCAGAGTCCCTCTGGGTGAGCATAAACTGCTTTTTCCTTGATGACTTTACAAACTGTTGGGCAAACCCCAGCTGAGCCCTTCCATGACAAATGCAAACATTACAAGTCTCTTGCCCTAGGGAAATTCAAATCATATTAAAAACTTAGCAACCCAACATCTGATACAGAGCTCAGACAGCCAGAATGAACCTGAGGAAGAAAAAAATCACCTTGAAAGTAACTTCTCAGACCAGTGTCCCAAAAATCCCATGGCAGCACATGAGACACTTAGAGCAAGGTGAGACCTTGCAGGCTGGGACCCTGGGTCTGTTTCACAGCATGCTGCTCATGAGACAACAGTAATTATTGCTGGGCCTGAAACATGTTGGCTCTGGCCAGTAATAAACATGTTTGATAGAGCTGTCTACAGGAGAAATGGCACACAGTGGGATACAGAGCATCTCTGCTAGTCCTACCATCCACATATGGAAGATACCACTTTCTACTTTGTCTACACCTACACATCCCTTCCCTTTTTGACACCACGGCAACAGCAGCCTATTTGTGATGTTCTGTCTGTAATTTTTACTCCTTCAGACCAGTTGTTACTGCTTCAAACAAAATTTCAGCCATGAGAAAAAAATTCTCAACCCAACAAATCTCTTTTTTTTTTTCTTTTTTAAAGAGCCTTGGGTAGAGGAAAAAAAAAACCCTTATTCTCTCCAAACTCTTAATGAAGAGTAAGGTTTAAGGGACATGCTCAGCCAGCCTGATTGCTAGTTAGTTCCAAGTCTACAGGAAGTTACTTGGAAACATTAGGTAGACTGACTAAAATTTAGATCAAGTAAGACCAGGTCTAAGAAAGCATGGTTTAAAAAAATAAATTGTCAAGGGTCACATCAGTTGAGTTCAACTCTCTCTTGATCACAGCTCTCTGTTGTGGCTGTGGGCACTCATTGAACTTGTGTGTGTCTCAGTTCCAGGCAAATAAAAGTACTTATTTCTTTCTCAAGACTGCTGGAAAGGATTAAAAGCTGTGAAGTAGTCAAATATTACTGACAACAATATGATTAAAAACCTAAGAAGTGGCTTTACCTTCTCCAATGTGGCATTTCCAGAGGCTGTGTTCCTGACCAGCATCTTATAGTCTGTCGCATACTGCAGGTAAGAAAAAAACAACAACCAAACAAAAATGGTGAGGCAGGCATTAAAACTGTCAGCAAATATCTAAAATCTAGGGCAACAGTTCACTTTGATAAACAAACTAGACACCTCACAAAAGCAGGGCACTTCTTTGGGCTTGTTTTCTTTAAATATAAAAGGAGGGAAGGAAAAGCTTCTGTCCTTGTCAATTCTCTGTAACAACAGTAGCATAGAGGAAAAGAGGACTACTTTATTTCATCCCTGAACACACAAAATCCTGACACTAGAGGCATCACAAATTATCCATTTCATAGTGTTATTTTTGTACTGCTTCTAGTTTTACTCATGGAATATTGACTTGTACTTGTATTGTATATTTATTCAAAATGGAATTTGATAAGAGTTTGCCCTTGGTTTTGATAAAGAAGAAAACCCACAGAACACCATGAAGGCAAAAGCTACTATTCTGCACCTGTAAAATAAAGAATCACTCTGTCCCATGACAATATTCTCAACACTCTCTACCCTGACATATAAAATTAGCATTGAGAACTAAATAAAAATCTTTATGGAGCCCCACAGGTCCTATCCATCAGTTTAAAATACCCCACGTTCTGGTGCCAGTTATCATCCCACCACACATAGTCTCTGTTGGAATAGAAACCAGGCTGAGTAATTAATCCAGCAAGGGATACAATGGAAACTACTGAACAAAACCATTAGGCAGCAGGTAATGCCTACACACATGGGAGCCTAAAGGTCTTTGGCCTTGTCTTTTCTGAGCCCAGCTCTAAACTACATAGCCAAAGGATACCCAGCTAGTACCTGCAAAATGGTAAGCACTCTGGCACTGAGCAGGATTGCCACTGCTGCCCAACACGGCAGCCAAAGTTTAAAGAATATTTTTGGTGAAGGCAGAAAAGATGGGCTTAAAATATGCTTTTGTTTGAGGAATATTTTTCACATCATTTGCCAGGGAAGTTGTATGTCTGACTATACCATGTGCTTTTAAAAACCCTACCTTCTATAGGTAAATTAACTTCTGGTATTTTCTACATCATCTTTCTAGTCCTCTTCCAATAAGAGAGTCTATGCACTGTAGCTCATGTCCAAAGTCCACACAGATCTTACCGTTTCAAAAGCTGCAGCAACAAGATTTGCAGGAAACAGGTTTCTGTAAAAGACAAACAAGAAGATGAAATATGTCAAGGAGAACTTAAATGAATGCACCAACGCACCTTACTCTCAGAAACAGAATTCTCTTTTCAAAGGCAAGCACACTGGCACTGGTGAGGTGTGTAGCACAGAAGATACTTTGGCAGCATGGAGCTTGCTATGTGTGCATACCATCTTCCCTTGGCTCACATGAAAGAGAGAAAAGTTGCTTGCTGCCACACCTCACCTTTTGTCTAGGGCCACCAGAGGCAATCACACACAATCCTGGTTGTACACATCCATTGCCCAGTGGCTACAGAAACTGGTTCAGCCACACCCACTGCAGCATCAGCTTATGGCCTCCAGTGTCAGGCACGTTTCTAACACAGCTCATGTGATTACACTTCGCTCACAGCATCAACAGGAAGGACAATCCAATCAGTAAAATCCACTTACGAGAATGGCTTAACCCTTCAACACAGCAAGGCCAGCTCCCCTGATCACCAAGGCAGAGCAGAACTGTATCACGGGCCAGACTTCTCTGCAAGGGCTTAGACAACACAGATGGAAAGTACCGGCAGCTCCTATGGAACATCTGAATCCAGCAGCGCCTTCATGCAGAAATGCCAATCTAGCATCAGGTTAGTGCAGAGAGGACACAGAGATGTACACTCTATCTGATGATCAGTATTTATCTGCATACAGGACGCAGATAGGAAATTAAAACAGTGAACAGGACCGAGCGGGGCATCCTTCCAAGCTTCTTGTGGTACCTTACAGCCGGTTTTAATGCTGTAACTCCTTTCTCCCCTTATGGATGAAGAGCATGTGCTCCCCTAGCCAAATGACAGCTCTTGGTTTTCTGTGTCAGAAAGGAAAACAGGAATAAAAGCTGATCTCTGGGGTCATGCAGCAGGACCCTAGGTGGTGAGGGCAGAAACGTGATGGGTATGAGCTGAAAATACTGCCAGTAGAAGGCATCACAGAGACACAAGAACTCTTATGGTAAGGAAACAGAAGACCTTACCCAGAGCCAGTTAATTGTGGTAAAAAACATTTGGATAGCTGCTCCTCATCCTTTGCTCTTTGTGCTGCTCTGAGGAAGCTGCAGTTCCCTCCAGGCTGTGCCCTGCTAACCTCCCCCCATTTCTGCCGTAGTTACCCAGGCAAACATTAAACCAGGCTGTGGTCATTCCACGAATGGCATGGAATGCGCAAATCCAAACTGCAGCAAGAAAAGGAGCAGAAGAGTAAAATCTTTGAAAGCAAGAGGGAGATTAAAATATGGCCCAGATAAGGACTTTAGCCTTTCTGGTTGCATGGCTCAGTTCTCCTGCCACACAGGGAGTTTTCCCACAGCCTTGACAGCAACTGTAAGGGACATGGAACTTCATCAAACTCCTGTCTGCAGTGAAATACCTCAGCCTTTCTCTGTCCCTCTGATGCACTACAAGTGTACTAGGAGGATTGCTGCAAGAATAATCTGTCTTCTGGAGTCTACATTCCACCAAGTTTGAAAGAAACAGTAACTTTTTCTCTTCAGTAACTTTATTGCTCTTCAAAAGCTGACAATACAGCTGTCTGTCTGAGAGCAGGAGAGCAAGCTCTCACTCAGCAAAGACGCTAAAGAATTGGTCAAATAAGATCAATGGAACAGCTGACATGCATCAGTTCTCGCACAGCTGGAACTCTCTGGTGGATAAAAACCTTGAGTAAAGTAAAAGCAAACTTGCTTTTATCAGGAATAAAATATCACATATACAAATGGGCTCATGCTGTTGGGAAGAGAACGATATTTCTTTTCAGCTTTTTATAGCAGGATGATTACTTCTTTTAAAAAAAGAACTGACTGGACTTTGAAGAAGCAAAGAGATTAAAAAAGACTCAAAACCAACCAGAAATCAATTCTTTTTTTTTTTCCTTTAAATCAGCTTTTCCATCCTGATGAAAACAAAACCAAAGGAAGCAATCCTAAAGCCTAAACAATATGGTTCTCCAATGTTTAAATGTGGCCAGGAAACCAAACCCTCCATAATCTGCACAGTATGTCAGGCATGGGCCTCAGTAACTAAACATTAACTTATCTCCAAGCATATACTTAAAGCACATAGTTAAGTGATGCCAGGAATCCTTTCACAGCAAGGCAAGGGGCAGGTTCTTACCTCAAGTGCGAATAGTGCTTAAAAAACCTAGAGTAGACACTTTGCTTTATTTCTCCAGCACCAGTTGCAGGACTTGACAATTCACCAGGTAAAAGATTTGGATCTTAAGCAGCTCAGGAGTTACATGTTCTGTTCAACCCAGAAGTACACCTGACTGCAAAATACCCAAACCACATAAAATAATGTTTTGCTCCTCTGTTTCAAATCCCAAAGTTTAAGAACAAAATGTGTCAGGTCATAAAAAGCAATCTACAAAAAAATGGCTAATCTTAGAGGCATGAGGTCTGCACAGAATACACTTATTGCTCACCTAAGATCAGTCAACATGTGAATTAAATTCAACTTTAATTACAGGTGGGTTAGATCACAAGTTCTTACCTCTGGACAGATTTGTGTAAGAACACCACCGCAAGTGCCTAAGAAATGGGGCAAGATGCTGCGTGCTTTGGGGAGAGATAAAAGCTGGCTGGTGATCTGCCCGGGCCCATCATGGACTTGTGCCTGCAGGGGTTGCTCCTCATGCCTGCTCCTCACACAGCTCTGTCCCTGTGAGCAGAGGAGCTCCATGGGGAAGTGTGGACACCCCTCCTGTGAGGGTGAGCCAACAAACAGGAAAGATGATGAGCTGTGTAATTGGGCATGCAAATGAAATCTGGGTGTCTGCCAGTTGTTTCTTCTGTGAGGACCAAAGGTTTAGAAGGTGTTTGTGCTCTGAAAGCCTGCAGCAAATGTGAGCATGGAGTTTAGGGAAATCACTCTGGTTGTATGGCTGGATTGTTGATGGTTTCAGGTGGCCCCATGCTGTGTGCCAGAGAACATGGCTGTCCTTCTGGAGCAGATGTGGATTATCGCAAGAACACGGCACTGGCCAAACCCTGGGTCTGGCTGATAAGGAGCCCGGCACAGCGCTGTGGGATCAGACAGCCTTGGCCCCAAGTGCAGGGAGACAAAACTTGCTGCATGTGGCACAAACAAGACAGGCCAGTAACACACCAGGCAGGGGGACAGAAGTGCTGCCTGTACCCCAGGTGCTCCACTGCTGCCGGCACCTCGCTGCACACACGCACAGAGCACAACTCCTTTGTGCCATAAAAGTGAAGTAGTGGCACAGAGAGACTTTACTCCCCTCACCAAGCAGGAAAGCTTCTCTCTGCCTGCTGCAAGTTGCACAGACAGCCCCAAAAAAGCCAGATCAGAAATCCATTGGACAGCTGCCAAGGGGGACAGCTGTGTCCTGGGGCTGAAGCAACAGCTGGGCTGAGCCAGGAAACCTCCATGTAACTGCACAACACATAGGGTGGGAAAGCACCCCTCTCAGATCCTCTAAAAACAGGAACAAGAAAGTAGCAGGACCAAGGGGAGGTGTTAAAGGTGTGTATTTCCTGCATGAATACTGAGCTCATTGAACCATCTCCCTATGCACAGCTGGATAAATGCACCTTTCTTCCCATGAAAAGCTGCTCCTACCAGTCAAAACCAGACCATTACTCTCCATTACAGAAATCCCACTGTATTTCTGCTGTAATGGAAATCTTTGTTTAGCTGCAACATCCACTCTTGGGAATACTAGACAACTAAGGGAATCTGAAGCTGGCAAAGGGAGAAAAGAGGGGCTGTAACTCTCCTCCTTCTCCATTTTGGTACTATGGTCAAATTGCTCTCTTCTTTAGAGGCCTGTATCTTTCCACCAGCAGGATGAGGATTACACAGGAACTCCTCCATTGTATGTGCAAGGGATTATTATTAACAACTGTTTCTAAATGATTCGTTTGCTAGAGCTCTGCAAACAACTTTGCTCTGGCAATCTACGCATGAAGGCAAATCCAGGCAAATGGAATGAAACCCTAAAATACTGTGCATTCCTGTCTTGCATTGCTTCTTACAAAAAGGTTCCACTTCTGAGGCCAAAAACCTTGCTGTTGAAAAACATACTTTTTTGAGGACGTCTACAAAAAATATTTTGTGTTGGTTATCTCGAGTTTTTGGGGTTTTTTTTTCCAGTGATGCAAGTCCATTTGCAACAACTTTATTGCCATCTGTGGCAAAATGCCAGAGCCCAGTTCGAATTCCTCCAATACCTTCATTTTTTTTTCTCTCACAAGATTTTCATTCAACATCACACAGCAATTTTCCTCACCTGCTTTTTGATCTGTAGATGCACAACACATACCCTGTACATAATCATATTTGTGAGTGTGTGCATTTAACACAGAGAAACTTGAAAATGTGTTTACTTATGGCAGATATTTGATATTTTTTTGCCTTAATGGTCCAGTCTGTATTTTTGATGCTTGGAAAATAAAACATAACTGGGGGGAGTCAGTTGTAAAAGGCAACAAACATAAGGAACAAATGAAAGGAGCAGAAATGTTCAGAGGCTTACTAATAAAACCCTGCCAAGACAGTGCAGGCACGTGAATGAAAACACTGAGTTCTTCCTACAAAACTTAGTCAGCAATCCACGTACTGAGAGATATTCCTGACTCAGAAAGTCACACAAGCAAAGTGGGACAGCAACCTTCACTTTAAGAACCAGCCATCAACTTCAAATGCAGGGGTCAGCCTGTCTCTTGGTGTAACTGCAGCATTGCCTGGACACTTTTTATTCTATTTATGAATTCAAAGGTGAATTCATAAATTCAATTCCCCCTCCTCTTCCACCAAAAGTCACATTTTACTGTCTTTCCACATTGGGATTTCAGAGATGGCCTTCATGGTTGCTGGTTTTGGGTGACTCACTGGGAAGACCAAGGCTGTAAGGAACAAGTGCCACTGGAGCAACTGGTGGCCAGGAGAGGGTCACTGCCTGAGTGGCCCACTTTGGCCACCTGCTCTGCAGCCCAGCCAGCAAAACACAGCTGATGCTTCTCCCTGTGCTCATGTCTGCCTTCCCTACGGCTCTGAAGACACTCAGGGCAAAGGCAGGAGCTTGCTGTGGGTGCTGCCTTTGGCAGCTCAGCTGGTAACATATGCCAGAGAGACAGAGAGGGCATTGAGAAGCAATAAAATTTAAACAGCTTTTGCAGACTTGCCTGGCAAATTGGGAAACCCTGACCTTACTGCTTGGGACAGACGTGTGGACCTCTGTGATCTCTTCCTATAAAAAAAATGATTTCCTCCTCCCCTTCCCAGACTGTTACAGCTAGGGTTGGATTAAAAACAGAATTCCCTTCCCCAAAGCCAATTCCACAGTTGCAAAACATGTTTTCATCCCGAAATTGGGCAAAGAAAGCCTGTTTCAGATTCTTTTTTCCACTAAAAAAAAATTGTAAAATACTCCATTGAGATGTTCCGTTTTTGATGAGTGAGATTTTCTACTTAAGTCCTCTGTATAAAATGACAGCAAAACATTGACCTCACTGAAATGAAATGCCACAATCACCCACGAACGGAAATTTTGACAGGATCAATAGATTCCTGTGAAACTGATCAATTCTGTTGAATCTGCAAATATAAATCAGAGCTAGAACAAAATTCTGACCTTATTGAAACATTCAGTCGTGACAATTCCCCACCAAAAGTGTTAACAAATCAATAAGTTCTTGCAAAACACTTCATCCTGCTGTTTCAGCTGCTTTCCAACAAGCTGCAGGTAGACTGTGTGAGCAGGTGGTTGGAGTCCCATCCTTGGGACTCCCTCTCCCTGGTTTACTCCCTGGGGCACAAACAGAGCCAAGCTGGCTCTCTGCCTTCTGGTGCCACCTTCCCAGGTGGGGGCTGAGCCCCAGAGCCCACTACATCCCAGCCAGCCCCTTCCTCCAGCTGCCAACCACTTCACAATCAAGCTCACAAGCTTTCTTTATTCTCTGCTGCTTTATCTTCTCCACCAAATAAATGAGTAAGGGAAAAGCCCAGACATTCTAAAATTTCCCTTCACTCACCTCATCTTCTGCTGACAGATTTAAAGAATTCTAAGATCCTGCCTTGAGTTCAGGGAACACCCCACCTTCTGGGTGCTTTTTTTAAAGCCATCAGCCTTGTGGAAGCAGCTTGAACTCCTGCTGGATCTCCTCCCACGATCACTGCCTTTGGCCATGCTCCTCTTTAGGAAACTCCAAGGAGCTGCCCACAAGGCAGACCTGAGATGACATAAGCCATCAGCAGCCCTGCTGCAGGGCACAAAAGCACCTTATGGCAGCTCTGCTGTGCCCACCCCATGTCCTGGGGCAGAGGACAGTGTGCCTAAGCCCTGACTAGATATGCTCAAGGCTTGCTTGCCTCTAGCACTTGCCAGAAGGGAAACCAGGAGGGTGCTCCAGCACCTCCAGCCATGCAAATCAGACCTGGTTATGGTTATGGTCAAAAAAAAAACAGAGACAGCCTTTGGGTTCACCAGGGAGTCATCATTCATCTGATACCAAAGCCCAAGATAAATCTCTTTTTCAGAGGCCGGTTCTCCATGCCTAGACACATGTTTGTGAGGAAACTTCAGACTTTGAAAAGGAAAACTAAGAACTAAGCTGGCCTCCAGACAACACTGCAATAATGAATAGCAACATCTTTGGTCATTACCTAAAAGACTTCCCAAAGGCAAAAGTGATCTGCAGAACCAAATAGTGATTCACAGCTGTGACTTCCTCTTTGTTGTTTCTTCCTTGGGTCGTGTTTTGCATCGGTTTTCAGTGCTGTAGGGGGACTCAGTTTACCCATTTGCAACTAATTTTTACCTTTCCTCTAAAATCAAGCAGCAGCAAAGCTTTGAAGGACACAATCAATCTTGTGTCACAACTGAAAACAGAGTTTTCTTGCATCTAACAGAAAGTTTAATGGCCAAACAAGATAAAAGGAGAAGCAAAGAGCAGAATGCTGCAAGACCCACTCACACAAAAAGCCATAATTTAAATCCTCCAGGCCCTATAGAATCAAGGCTTTGTTATCTCAAGATGAGGCTACTCTACTAAGTTCCATCACAACAGGGACCAAGTTCAGAGCTCAAACCAAAACACCCACATTTTCAAGAGCAGTTAAAAAAATAACATTACACGGCAGAGAGAGATATCTTATTTCCTGAAAAATCACATACTCTCTCCATCCCTCAGTCTGTCAGGGATTTGTGCTAAGACTGAAAGCATTAGTGGTGGCTGTGTCCAAACACGACTTTTTCTGGACTGGATTTCACTGTCACTGCTGTAACAACTTGACTGCAACAAAGTGGCTGTAACTGCCCTTCCCTGGGGCTCCGAGAAAAAGCTTTATTCACAGCCCCCCATACATGCACCGGGAGCAAGTTCCCGTCTCCTCTTCTAGAAACAAATTCCTCTCCAACCCACCGTGCTTTAGCCAAGTCTCATCATTAGGGGCCCTGCTTTGGAATTAGGGGCTCAATCCCATCGCCATCATAACCCCTTTGAAGATGAACTCTACACCTGCATTTACAGAACACACCAAGAAACAGCTGTCTGCTCTGAACTTTCAATATTACCCACAGCCTGAAACTCACCAGGCCAGCACCTGGCCTGCTCCTCAACTCCATCCTATCCACGCTGCCAAGTGACACAGGGATGTAACACCAGGTACAGCAGCCACGCCAGGATGCACTGGAGCAGCCACCACTACAGGCATCTTCCCGACTCTCCCAGGTGTGCCTACTCCTCTGTTTTGGCAATTTACATTCAGTTCCCTCCCCTCCATTCAACAACGTATCACCACCACAGCCAGACTACCTATTCCCGTTGTCCTGCTACTCCTTCTTAACAAGCTGTCAGGAATTGCTGGTCCTTAAGAAAGGTCCTTAATTGTCGGTTCTTAAGAGAGGGAGAGGTGAGCTGAGGACACCGAGTACATGGCTGCCAATGGAACAAACCAGACTTACTTTCTATCCAAAGGGAACATACTTGTCTCAAGGGAGAAAAGGACATTAACCTGAATTTGTAAATACAGTTCTGGGTTTGATTTGGTTTTCTGGGGTTTTTTTTAAAGTCTTTTTATCTTTGTTGCCAGATCCACTCGTCCAGACAGAGCAAAACAGTATCTTAGCTGAAAAACTGGACTCATAAAAGCAAAGCAAACAATCAAAATAAATAAAAAAACCCACTCAGCTTTGCAATTACCAGGATATCCACTAAGATCAACTTTCCAACCACTTCACTGTGACGCAGGTCACCTCCCTTATTCCTGTGTTTGTACCTGGGTGCAAAGCACAAGGAAATGCAGTTGGAAGCCCAACACTCAAAGCACCATCTGGATGCCTGCCTCATTTATCTGTGTGCTCCTGTCTTATTTAAAAAGCCAGACAGCTCTCAACAAGACGTGGGCTTCGAGAAAAACAAAAAAGGTGAAGTTTGCAACTTTGCAAGCAGGAGTAAAGATACACAAAAACACTATCATCTGATTAGAAGTGGAAACCTTGTTTCCAGATAGATTTGGGGAATGCAAGTCTTTGCAAGATGCAGAGGTAGGAGGGGAAACTCACGAAGCTACAGAGCATCCTCACACTAGACCATGTTAGGATATGTCCTCCATGGAATTACAGGGCTTCGTTTCCATGCCCACATCTATGGGAGGGCATTCTGTGAGGCAGGTAGGCATTTTGTGAGGAGACTGGGTAAAGCGTTGGAGAATTAAAGAAAAAGGTATGTGTGAGGAATGGGAAGAGCTGCCCAGTCCTGCCCTGCCCGCAGGAGACAGACAACAACAGGCAGCAGGGCAGGGGAAGGTGCCAGGCAAAGCCTGCCCTGCAGCCAGCACCCGGGAGCCGCTCTCCCTCCAGGCAGAACCAAAAACGGGCCTAGGCACCCAGAACTCGGAGCAAGCCTCGACTCATCCTTGCAGCCACCCAGGCAAAACTAAAAACAAAGCGTGGAGAAGCAGAGCACCATGCAGCCCTACACCTGACCGAGCTGCGGGTACTTGGGCAGAGAGCCGTGCTTCTGGAGAAGCCAGGATCAGGATGAGGAGGACGGTAAGATGAAGGAGATAAAGAAGGAGGTTGAGGAGAAGGAGACAAATGAGAGGAACGTGCAGGAAGACGAGAATATGCAGGAGGGTAAGAAGATGAAGGAGGCTGAGAAGGAGGGGGAGGGCTCCCCGGCCCCGGCTGCAGCGTGCAACACTGCCGGGTCTGTCATCATCCTCCAGCGGCGGGAGGGCGGGGGAAGGAGGGGAGCGGGGCGGCCTCACCTGACGAGGTCGAGGAAGGAGTCCACCGTCTCCTTGCTCTTGGGCATCGCGCCCGGCAGCCCCAGTTGGGTGTTGAGCGCGGAGGCGCCGGCGCCGGGACGGATGATGAAGCCGAGGGCGACGGCGAGGCCGGAGGCGAGCAGCGTGGTGCCCAGGAAATAGGCGAGCGCGATGCCACCCAGGCGGCCGAGCGAGCGGGTGTCCAGGCTGGCGGCGCCCGACACCAGGCTGCAGATGACGAGCGGCAGGATCACCATGCGCAGCATCCGCAGCAGCAGCTCCCCGGGGAAGGCCAGGTAGGAGACCTGCGCCGGGCCCAGCGCCGCGCCGCGCACGGCGGCCCCCAGCGCCACGCCGGCCACCACCCCCGACACCGTCAGCAGCACCAGCGCGTTGCGCCGCAGGAACCCGCGGAAGTCTTTTTGATGGGCTGCAGCTCAGCTCACTCAGTTGTTGTCCGTCCCTCTGGC
>VYXF01010817.1:869761-908007 GCA_013397295.1 Polioptila caerulea | reverse complement strand
CTCAGTGTCCCCTTCACTGTCCCAGGGCTCACACGTGTCCCCTCTTTGCCTCCAAGTGCCCATGGCTCACATGTGGCCCCCCAAAACCCCCCTCAGAATCATCATGGTTCGTACACAGCCCTGCAGTGTCCCCATAGTTCACATATGCCCCCTCCATGTTCTCGTGGTTCAATCACGTCCCCTCAGTGTTCCCGTGGCTCACACATGTCCCCCGCAGTGTCCCCACAGTTTGCACACATCTCCATCAGTGCCCCCCCAGCTCATATATCCATTCAGAGACCGCCCTCAATGTCTTCACAGCTCACACACTGTCCCCATCAGTGGGGTTCACATGTGCCCTCGGTGTCCCCCTCTCCTCTCCAGGAACCTCTCCTGGAGGCAGGAGCCATCCTCTGCACAGGGACAGGCAGTGTCCGTGTCCCCTGTCCGCATGGTCAAAGCCATTCAGCAGGTCCATGGCTTCATCAGGGGCAGGGTGACACAGACACAGGGACTCCTGAGCACCCTTCCCTGAGGAAACCGCATGAACTGCTTGTCTGAGGAGCAGATGATGTCTCTGTCGATACATGGGGCTGATAAAGGGCACTTGGGGCTTTCAATTCAAACCCACAAGAGCCTCATGGGTGCACTACTGTCATGTTTGCTCACAAGAGCACTTCTAGGAGCTCCAGCTGGTGGTTGGACTCTGTCAGGGGCTCCATTTCAGTTCATTCCCTTGGCAGCAGCAAAGCACAGCCTAGCAGAAAACACACTGTGAAAACAACCGGCCACACATCTGCTTTTCGAGTAGACTGTGCTAATAAAAGAGACTGACAGGGTGTGATGGGACAATCATCCCCATTTAATATGACTTTTCTGCTTTTTATTCTCATGAAAGATTGCTATACCATGGTTGGAGCTCCTGGAAATTGTCTGTGTATAAATAGGTAACAACACTACCGACAAGCAGTTGTGTCCACCACCATCCACTTCAGAGCTTGATGAAAATTCTTGATTCTCTCTTGCACTGAAAGATACCAGCACATCCTTATTTATTTTGTATTTTTTTCCCTGATAACTTTCCCTTTGAGTAACACTTGGTTTGTGGAAGTCTGTGAATCAATGTCCCATCAAATCAGCAGAGATAGGAAACAGAGACTAAACAGGAAAACAAATGTCTGCAAATACTTTTAAAGACATACAATTCCACACACCTCAAAAGGAACAAGAAAATTATGTTGATCTTTTAAAATCGAGTTTGACATTTTTTCTGCATATATGTTTGTAAATAATAAACAAGTTACTGTCCAATGTAATTGTTTCTTTCTCCATCAGAAGCATTTCAAAAATTGTTTTAATTAATATTTTCAGAGCATTCCTTGTGAAAATGTCGTGCTTCATTTTTTCTTTGCATTTTCTCCTGCCTTTCTCTCCTGACCTCACCCTTTTTTTCTTTCCATTTACCCATGGATGGGGAAAGAGGAAAACAGAAAAGAAATTACAACAGGAAATTATAAAATAAATATAAAAATATGGAAATCTATTCCTTTTTTCAGTTGAGAAAAGATTCTAAAACCAAATAACAAACATAAATGCTGTTCCCTTGTGCAAACTGAAAGCAAGAGGAGAAAATCAGGAAAGTGTGAACAAGAAGAATGTATTAAATTAGAAAACTCATCGATATCGGCACATGTATGACACCAGTGCAAGAACCAACACAGAACCTTTTCCACCATATGACAATAGACTCCTTCTCTCTTGGAGTATCCCCACGTGTCCCTGTGGGGCTGACCTTGCTCGGAGCAGTGCCATGAGGACAGCCAGGTGACCTGCAGGAACACACACCTCCAGAACTGTAGATCCTGGTGAAAGTTCTTTAACCCGTGCTGAGGCTATTTGGTGATAGCCAGCTCTTCAAAAAGAACACTTTGACAGAGGGATGCTGGTGTCAAGCTTCCTGGTCAATGACACCATGAAAATTCCCCCCTGATTTCCCCTTCCTTTCTTCCCCCCTCTTGATTTTTTGATTCAAATACTGATCCAAACAGATATCCTTCCTCTCTTGACATATCTCCAGATGACCATGCTTTTACCAACAAGAAGACAACAGAACACATGAACCTCCCTCCATACAGATGGACATCACCCCAAAGATGTTCTAGGCAAAGCTAACTGTTTTTCCACCCTGAGAGAGTTCACGGGTGGCTGCAGTGATTAACCCTGAAGCCCGCTGGCTTATTCAGTAGTAATCGTTGACTGATCCATTGTGTCATGTTTTCATTTCAACGCTTGTAGACCTTGGGAGATTTCCAGTGAGTGAGTCTGCATGTTTCCAATGTCCACCCTGCTGGTGCTTCTAAATCAGGGATTTTGACTTTCCCTATTGGAACTTGGAGATTTTTTTATTTTTTTTTTGGCTTAAGTGGCTTTCACCTGCATAGGGCTAGGATGCTTCCTCCAGAAATGAGCAGAGGGATCATGAACGGGCAACAACAACAATGAAACAACCAGAAAAAAAAAATCCAGATACTTTTACATAAATTTTTTTTAAATCCTTTTGCTTTCAGTGGAAAACCAACCAATATAGTTTCCAGTCAAATTCAGCTTGATACCTGTATTTGATGGCAGGTATTTGAAATTCCGGCCTTAATGGAAGGAATTAAAAAATCTTAATGGCTGTAAGGAAACCAGGTCTTTCCCTTCTATGTTTCATCTGCACATCAGTACAGATGGACACTTATAATAGGATCCATTTAATCTAGCAGTTGCCTCCTGGAAATGCAGGATTTTGATGCCCCTTGGAAACAGGTGATTGTTTTCCACACCTGCGGAAGGTCAGCACAAAGACTGGAAGAAATCAGATTTTAATTTCTTTGCTGGGGAGGAGAGGAAGGCCTTCAAAGAGCTATTTGCAGCTCCCTGAGTCTCACGCCTGATACACAGAAGTGTCAGAGCTTGGTACAGGTTAGAGTAGCCCTCAGGCCACATTTCCTACAAACCTGCATAGCAGCAGGAGTGCAGAGAACACTCATTGTGCCACCCTGTCTTCCTGCTGCTATTTCCCTCTTCCTAAGACTGGCAAGGTCGTCTGCAGCTTTTTCCTTGGGTCTGGCTGCTGTTTGCTCTCTGTTCTTGGGAGACTCAATAGAAATATCAGCAGGCTTTGCAACAAATCATCCATCAGTCATCTCCTGCAACTGCTTTGATTTGAAGTAGTTTGAAGACTGATGCCTCAAAGGTATGGTGGGGAGGAAGGAACAAGATGAAAAGGAAGAAGGTAGGAAGGGGTTGCATTTTATAGTCATGTTTTTCAAGAGAATCTTGAATGAAAGTGTTCCCAAACATCCCAGTGGAGGTGTGCTGGACAGCCTGCAGTGTCCTAAGGGGCTGTATTACAGTGTAGCCTTTTTCTGAGGAGGATTCATGGGAGAGATCTTGTTTTCTACTGAGCAAAATGAAGTCCTCAGAAGAGCCACAGCATGTGAGCTGAGGCAGAAAGGCCTAGAGCACTATCTTGGTATGCAGACTTTAGTTTGGCAAGAAGACTTTGTTGGGCCTGGGATCCAAACAATTTGGACAGAGTCCAGCCCCGTTGCAGAAATCCTCTCTGCCTGCATCTGGGAGGAACATGAGATGTGTTCCTCAGCTCTTCCCAGGGCTCCTGGCCTGCTCACCTCATTGCAAGCTGGATGCAGGACCAGCCACCCATGCATGACTGGAATGAGACAGATTTCAAGACATCTGAAACCACACAAAGAAGCCCCCCTGGCCTCCTGTGATGACAGAGCCAAAGAATATTGCTCTGGTCCTGCTTCATTTAGGTTCCTGGTCAGCAACTGGAATAACACAGTCCCAAACACAATCCTACCACAGTGTCACATGTTGATTCAATATTTCTCCAGGCTGGGTAAGTGCTCACACCTGATCAAAAATATTCTGAGCAGGGAAAAAAATGTAATCTGTAAATGAATTTTCTAATACCAGAGACAGGGAAGGAATTTTGCAAATACCACTTGCTTGCCCAAACTCCAGCAAAATATAAACTCTGCAGACAGGGATAGTTGACCTAGGGTAAATATTTAACTTTATCCTTCAAAGGCACATGCAGTTTTACCAGAAAGAAGATGAAAAATATAGAATAATGCCTCCACATACATACCTTGTTTACGCTAAGGATCCTTTAATGGCTCTGGAAACAA
This sequence comes from Polioptila caerulea, assembly GCA_013397295.1. Lineage (NCBI taxonomy): Eukaryota > Metazoa > Chordata > Aves > Passeriformes > Certhiidae > Polioptila > Polioptila caerulea. The sequence goes on along the minus strand of VYXF01010817.1, from coordinate 903,829 downwards.
AGTTGTGCAGAAGCAGGAGTAATTTTAAAACTGTGTGTATTGTTCCCTATTTCAAAACCACCATAATACAAAAACATGAAGAAAAAACAATCACCTCCCAAAAATAGTAGGATTTTCTCCTTCATAAGCTCTCCATAAGGTTTTTCTTTGAGTTTCAACCAAGGAAAAGCAGGGAAAAGTAGGAAAGAACAAGCACGGACATTCAAGATCTTGGATATGTGACAACCTGTCCTAGCAGGGGACATTGCCTCTAGCTGGTGGGGGAAATTCAGGGTCAGGCTTTTCAAAACAAGCTGGGCTGATCTGCAAACAAGCTGTGTGATCTCCCCTCGCAGTGAAGCTTTGCTACTGAAGAAGCAAGGAGAGCGACTGGAGCGTCTCAGCCGTGGGAAGCATGCTTGAATGAAGAGCTTGAAAATGCTCCAAGTGCCTGCTGATTTCTCCCATGGTAGTGGGTTGATAAAGTGCCTTGTCACTGGCAGGAGGTGGTAAGTTGGGCATCTGAGGGTCTGCCTGGCATTCAAGGATCCATACACAAGCAGAGCGTGCATTGATTTACATTGGTTATTTGGAATATGCTATAAAAACCTACACTGGGGGGAGGGGGGGGGAAGCGTGAGCAATCTCTGAATGTTGATTGTGATTCAGTGGCTAGAAGCAACAAGGGGAATCTCTATCCTTACATATTTTATCCCTGATTACAGTATGACAATGAATACTGTATCCCTGATTATGGGTGACAGTAAACTGCGATGACAGATGACAGCGAGCAGGAATGACAAAGCTTCTGCCAAGGAACATAAGGGGCCAGGCAGCTGCCCTTGCCCACTGTAAGGCTGTCTTCCCATGCCCCCAGCTTGCCACAGGATGTGGCAGTGGCCACACCAAGGAGCTGTGGGAGCCAACGTGGGGATCAAACACATCTCTGAGAAGCCACTGGAAAAGAACCTAAGGATAAGCAAAACAAGAATGTGATATTTACAGAGGATACTTTCCAGGTGTCCAACAATCTGCAACTCAGATATTTCCAGGTAGTCCTTCGATTTAAAAGCCTTCCATTAATTTTCCACCAGGAAATTTGTCTGCTATGTTTTTTAACACCATCATCTCTTCTCCAGAGAAGTTGTTAGTCCTCTGCAGAGCTCACTGCATGCTTCTGTCACCCTCTGCACCTCTCCTGGTGCAGACAGGTGGCTACCAGCACTGCATCCACTAAAAATCTCCATGTTTGCTACAGTCTGTGAGATACAGATTTAAGAAGGTGTTACAGCCTTTTGCCTCTGTCCTCCAAGGCTGCTGTTCAGCAACCAAGTGCAATTCCCTCCTTCATAAGGAAGGGAATTTGGCATTCTGGCTCAGGAGATGTTATTAGGCTCATGAGTCTAATAAGGCTGTAGGTCTCTGAGGCTGTCAGTCCTTGAATTTCTGCTCAGAGGTAATCTCAGGCAGCTCCTCAGCAGAGGTTCCTGTTCAGCCAACCTGCCTATTTTTGTGAAACTCACAGAAATACACTTCCTGTGTGATTCCCACCCTTCAGCAAAATATTCAGTGGAATTGCATGTTGGAATCAAGTGCTGTTAATGAGAGATGGGTGGATGGAGTCAAGTAGGGACACATCTCCCAGTGCATGTGCCAATGCACCCGGCTAAAACTTACCTTTATGTTAACTGTTGTCCCCACTCTCCGTGTGATTCACAAAGTAGTTCTCCTGATATGGCAGATTTTCTCTTTAATCCTGAAAAANCACAAAGTAGTTCTCCTGATATGGGAGAAAGGGCTGATGCAGATTCTCTCTTTAATCCTGAAAAGAGCCATTAAAATTTGTGGAAATGCAGGGCAGTCACATATATCTAAGGAAAATGGTAAATGCATATTCAAAAGAAAGGAGAAACACAGAAACGTGTGATGAGTCTGCTGGTTAGTATGAAAATAACCTCAAAGTCTTCAAAGTCACAGCAGGGCGTTGCATTGCTACTCTGTCCTTCTTCCCAGCATGTTTGCATCATGGAAAAGGAGCTTTTTGCTGCTACAGTTCCAGACACATTTCTTAGCTGGACCTAGGAAAGCACATAGGTACCTGATGTTTTTCTGGGGCTTGTAGTTCTCAGTGATCGAAAGCCTTTGAGGATCTGAGCTTATTTTATCTATTGTACAATTTTCAAAGCTGCCTAGGCTATTGTAGCTATGTGAGATGCCTGCTGGGAGCTCCAAAGGCCCTTTTACTTGCCTGAACTGAAGCAATTTTAGCTCCCTAATGAAGCAGCATCATTATCAAAACCAGGCAAAACAAAATAAACATACCTGTGCAGAGTAGATTACACTGTGGCTGTGTAACAGTCCTGTTAGTGCAGGTTTTAGAGTAATAGCCCAGCTGGGAATTAAGATGAGTAAAACAAGGCAGGAGGAGTGTGAACTTTCCACCTGCCTGAGGTCAGAGTCGAGACCTCCTCCATCAAGTAGTGCAATTCACCTCTGGCACGGTGCAGCCACCGAGCAGGGAGTCAGCCCCAGGCTGAAGGCCCTGACCCTGCTGCTGATCTTTGGGACACATGTGCTTCTTGAGGGTGGGTGAAGAGATCCTAACTCAGCCTTGTTACCCCCAGCTTGCAAAGGAGCTTTGAGAAAAGTGAAGAGAGGCAAAGCCACCCTCCACTCCTTGTTCACACACCACCTTTTTTCCAGAGGTAACAGAGTGGCTCTATTGGCGGCAGAGGATATGCTGAGCAGAGCCACCACATCATTCTGGTGGATAAGGAGAGGCAGCAGAGGCCGCCGCTGGAGCAGACTGAAAGTTTTTTTCTGGGTGCCACAGGAAAAGAAACCATTATGAGAGTGTGCTAAAAGCCTATTCATTGCTAAGGAAAGGGCTGCTGAAGAATGTGGGATGCATGCCGAAAACTGCCAGCCAGAGCAACAGAGAGATTTTTAAAGCCCTTTGCAAAGACCCCCATCTCCTTCCTTTGGCAGTGGCAATTCTGGACATGGAGTCGTTTCGGCCCTACCCATTGAAATCCTGTAAATAGCTGTCAGCATGGAGGCAGGAGCTGGGTTACAGCTGAGGGGTTTTTCGTGTGGGAACTGTAGGTAGCAAACGTGGCTGTTCTCAGCTGTGCTCCTCAGCGGGGAGCAGCGCTGACCCTCTCCAGGCTGGCTGTGTGTGCAGGGGCTGTGCACACAGGGAGCTGGGGCTAGGGAACCTTTTGGTCTTCCAGTAGGAATATCTTGCCCTGAATCAGCAGCTACCTGTTCTGGCAAACCTGAGAGCTGTCTCCTGCTTTCTCTGTCCCAGTTTCTGCCTGCCTGCCTGCCTGCCTGCTTGCTCTTACATTTCTTTCTTTTACCCTGCCTTAGCTTTTTATCTCCTCAGTGTTGTTTGGGATGAGTGCCTGTGAGGCAAACCCTAGCCAAGGGGAACCCATCCAAGGAACAAAGCCCTGGAGCAATGACTCCGACAAGACAGGCTGTCCCCTTTGCTCTCTAAGGTGAAGCTGATCCTGTGAGATTGCTGTGTCCATAACTATTTTGTTTTAGGACCTGGTGTTCTCCCTCCCTGCACGCCCAGCCTGGTGGGAATGCCGTGGTAGTAGGTGCTGTACAGACGGATCAGGGAAACCCCCACCCCATCAAGGGTTTCTGCGGGACGAGTAGAGAAGTGGAGGCGCAGGAAGGTAAAGAGACATGCCCAGGATTACTCAGTACACCCAGCTCTTTCATCTGCCTTGTCCCATGCTGTTCCCTCTAGCACCTGTATCGCATATTTGGATGCAATAGCACAGCTCCAGGCTGGGAGCATTGCTTTCCTGCCTCTAGGAATGGCATGGCAGGGAACGAGCAGGAAGGAGGAGGTGAGGCTCTACCCTCTGGGGGCTGAGATGGTCTATTAACTACTCCTGGCTGCAAGGAGACTCCAGCATGACCACTTCCATACCCAAGGGTTTCAAAGTCATCAGTCAGATCCCTCCAAAAGCATGAGACTTTATGGTTTCAAAAGCATGAGGTTTGAAAGAAAAATAAGTACACGCTCTTCATTTGCCTTTGGGACTGGAAACCCTGGATCATATTTTTGAGTTTTTAGCCCAAAAAATCAGTGTTTATTCTGTGTTTTGGTTAGGCAACACAGAGCACCTTCCTTGTCTGCTCACTCAGACATATTCATGAGACTTTTCAGAACCAGAAGAAGAGCCCTCTGACCCTCTGTCCACCTTCATTAAATTTGGCTGATGGGTTCAAGTTGTGAGGGAATCAGCAACTGTGCCCATACATAGTACTCTTAATTAAACCTTATGTCCCTAGAAAATGGGACAGATATGTCCAAGGTGACTGCTACCTTTTTAAGGATATAATGAAATCTTCTTGGACTGGAGGAAAAACATGGAAACACCTCATGTGTTGGAAAAGCAGCTCAGAGGCTGGACCAGGAGTCTCTGTGGAAAGAAGAAACCATATTTAATAACCAAACTCAGCTGAAGCAAAACTATAAAAAACAAATTCCTGCACCAGGAATTTGGGGGAAGGGCCAATGCTGGGAATGGGGTAGAAAAGAGCACAGGGTATTATTTAGTACAAGTAAAAACAGAGCAGCCCATCTGAAGAACATAACAGGGAGGTGCGTGTTACAACTGGCCAGGATGAAAAAATCAGAAAAGAAAGGAGGGCAAAGCCAGCTTTAGGAGTAATGACAGCGAGATCAGATTTTCAGGCAGAGCTCAGACATGTTGGCTAGGTGGAGCCTTGAGAGTGCTGCATGATGCTTAATCCAAAAGGCATCCCAAATTCCAGTAACAATATTCACTTCAAGCCAGCAGATGCACTGCTTCACCTACACCCTCTGCGCTCAGAAAAATGCTGGTGTTCGGGAGTTTGGCCTTCCTCCTCTGCATCCATCCCACATCCTGACTTACCTTTGCAAGGGCCACAGCTCCTAACAGGGCAGGAAGGGAAATGTTCAGCTGGGCTCAGCTAATGAAGGGTCAGAGATCTGCCTGCAAAAGCCTCATGGCATTTTCACCCCAGTGCAGATGAACCTGGAGATGAATGGCCAAGATAGGAGTACAAGTCACTTTGATCTCTCTGGTTTACCTCCCCAGAATTAAATGAGGGTGTTCTTATCATTTCTTCTCCGGGAGACTGTGTGCCCTGCCAGGAAGGGTTCAGATAGCCCCAATGCTGCAGCACATTTATGCATACCAGGTGGTACTTGGTCCCTGAATGATTTGGTACTGAGCAAAAAGACAGGGGAGCAGCAAAGGTTCTCCAGGATGTGCACAAGGATGAATTATCACTGTGAGTCCTGTGATGGGAGACTGACCACCCCTTACTCCCAGCTGGAAACAGAGAAAGTGTTCAGGAAAAATTTTGACATCCAGCCTGAGCTGAAAACGGGAAGCTAATGGGGACAGGAGGTCACTGTGGTGGGTCTTGCAAGGTAGGTGGGAGGTAGGAAATTCCTCCCTGGTAAAGCACCACTTCCTCTGCCTTCTACTCAATCCAAAGTGCAGCATGAGTGGCCGGGCACTGCCATGTCCCACCCTTGGCAGGACAGCTGCCTCTCTTGTTGATTCAGTTCATTCCCAGTGGGACAGGATGGGGCAGGATTTGGCCCTTTGTCTCTAAATGTCTGTCCAATCTGTGGACTTGCAAGCAGTGAACCGTAAAAAAAGAAGAGTTGACAATTAAATGCTCAAAATCTGCTAGGACTTTGTCCAGAGTGGGCTAAGCAAACAAGTACAGATGGAGCAACCTATGATCTGCACAGTTACATGAGCTGTACAGTTAAGTGTACTCTACACTGCTTAATTTGCTTTAATCATACTAATTTATGGCCCAGGTTTCTTGCCTAATTAGTGAGATGAAGAATGAAAAGTGAATACATAGAATTAAGTCTTGACTTGTTAATCTGGCTTATAACCTTCATTACTGAGCTGGGAGAGCTGTGTTCATTTGCTGTCTGGATGTTTAATGTGGCTGTCCACATAGTGCAGAGAATGGTGGGGAATCAGCAAAGAAAGGGACTGGGCTGATCAGTAGCCCTCAACCTCAGGGCCTCACAGTGAAGGCTGAGTCAGTGACTATCTGATGTCTTGGAAGGACCATTTTGGGTGAAGGGGGCTGCAAACTTTTGAGATGCTGCTGCTGTGCATGACCCAGCATTTGCCCACACACCTGGAGCAAAGTTCCCACTTCATCCCCAAATGGTTCCCCCAGAACTCAGCATCACCAGCCAGCTCCAAGAGCTTCTGGGTGCATTTTTTTCCATGGGACTTTGACCACTGTTGTTCCTGCTCATGTGGAACAAGGCAACATCGTCTCTCGTGCCTCCAGGTGCCCAAAGAGGACCTCAGGGGAAATGGCACAAAATCTTCCCTGCATTAGCATTTTCAGACAGGAATCTGTTTTCAAAGAATGAATTCTAGTGATAAGGCAGGGTTGGTTTTTTCCCCACTTTGAAACCAATCTTTTTTCTTGCTGCAGAGGGTTGTTCCCTTCATACTGTCAAATAGAAAAATTAATTTTTAAAAATCTGATGCAAATGCCTCAGTTTTCTTTTGTCCTCCCCTCTTTTTCCTTTCTGCTGCTTTTAATTTTTTTGACTTATTCTATTATTGGATAATTGCATTGGCTAATTGCACTTAAACAGTTTTAGCAAAATTGGGTAAATAAATTCAAAGCAATTGGGCTGAAAATGCACAGAATCTAGTAGAAGTATTTCACAAGAGTCTGAACTAGATAAACAAGATGGGATATGTTAGTTTGTTGAGGGTACACACACATCCTTAGGATACAGGGGTCCAACTCCCAGACAGGAAATGCCATATTCATGACTCTGGGCCCTTCCCTAGGACCTGGAATCTATGGAAAACATTTCCACCTGGCAATGGAGGGAACTTGTAAATATAGCCTCGATTTTCATTAACACCAGATAAACCAATTCCAGAAGTGAAAACCCCACAAATATCTTAGGAGATTTTCTTGTCACTGTATCAGAAGCCTCACTGGCAAATACAGCCATTATTTTTAAACGCATCCAGTGAAATTCAGATTTCCAATAATTCAAATTTCCAGTAATTAAACGGTTGCAGCCAGATGTGTAGCTGTGCTCTTGACTCTCTTGTAGTCAGCAGGAAAACAACAATTCTCTTTTAACCTTGTGCATATTCTGAAATAATTTCCTGGGAGCTTTTCACCTGCTGTGTGTGAAGCAGGTATCCAGCATGAAGGGGCATGGGACACAGGAAGTTTTACCCAGCTTCTTGTTGCTGGCTCCTTCCTTACTCCTCCCTGCAGCTGGTTACGTCATGCCGAGTTTCCTCCTTCAGATCCCAGGCATGTGGGAAATGTGACAGATTTTGGTGAAGGTTTCCTGGGCAAACCCAGCAGCCCCGGTGATGGAGCCCTGTACACTTCTCATGGCCGTGCTGCTTCTCAGGCCCCCACAGCACACAAGTGTGAGGAGGAGTCATTTCCCCTTCCTAGCGCTGTGCTTTGGTCCTGGTGAGGAAGTGAAATCCTCTCACTTTCTGCTCAGAGGGAAGGAGCAGGCAGGAATTGCTTCTCTAAAGCCCACCACCAGCATCTCTAATGTAGCTAAAGCAATTTGTAGAGCCTGGAATGAAACGTGCACCAGTCTGCCTATTTACCCATCCTTCCTCTATCTCTCTCTCTCATCTGAAAGCAAGACACAAGTTTGTGAGTCACAAACAGACTAATTTCAGAAAAGCCATTTCTGAGAGCCTCTGGCTCCTGCATGAGACACGAGCCCTGCTGGAGCAAACCTCCCGCCAGCCCCACCGAGGCATCCGACCAAAATAAAACAAGGCAAAACACTTCTCATTAAATGACCCTGGCAGAAATCGTTTCATAAAGGGCATCTTGTTGATAGCAAGGAGTTCAGGCCAGGCCTGTGACTCCAGCACACCAACCACAATGTCCACACTTGGCATGATGAGGACTGATGGTGAGCAAAGCCAGGTGAACAAGTCTGAGCCAAGTGCTTCAGCCTTGGGTTTTTCTGAGCATTGCAGCCTGTGTGGGCACTGGACAGGCACAGGTCTGGGCAAAGCTTGGCATTTCCCAGCTGCAGAGGCAGAATTTAATTTTGCCACTCAAGGCACGAGGAACTGAGGCACACGTTGTATGGGAAGGGGACGGTGGGGACAGATCTTGGGCAATGAGCCTCTGCTCCCATTGGAGTAAGAAAGATGGGAGATTGGTGGGGGAAATCTCAGGGGAAATTCTAGAAACTTACAAGACACCTCTAGCTCTGACATAGATGGCAGGGCCACGGTTGCCTGATTTTCCATAAAGCCTCACAGATTTCACTACCAGTGCAAATTTTGGCTTTTCCACCAGCATATACAAAACCCATGACCATATGGACAGCAACCACAGCCGTGGGTGTTGTCACTCAATGCTCACCTGCTATTGCACTGCCCACACAAGTAGAGAAGATGCTGTGAAGGAGAGAGTGAAGGTCTGGCCCATATTGGTTCATACCCCTGAGCCCCAGGCCCTCTGCAGGAGGGAGCAGAGAGGCTGACATTGTGTTGAGGTCTTTACCAGTTTGGATCCTGCGGTGTACAAAGTCAGTGTGCCTCGGGGAAAATGGTGTTTTCTCTGGTTTCACACCCAGGCATCTCCCCTGGGACAAGAGTTTCTTGTTTTCCCCTCCAGTCCCACTAAAATGAACCTTGCTGGAGCTACACTGCATCGGGATCTAGACATGACTGATGTATAGACACTGTAGAATCTGAAGGGCTGGCATGAGGCCCACGGTGTCATTTACTTTAAAATAAAGAAGAGCAGGGTATGACTGTGAAAGGAGACACACACCATGTGCACAGAGGGTTTGGGATTGGTCATGGGCCAGCATCATAGCAGCTGCCATCCCCTGAGGTAGACATAATGGTGCCTAGAGACAGCAGTCCCCTGCTCTAACCTGCAAAAGTGGAGTATGCTTTGCAGTTGCCAAAGAGGTATCTTCTGGAAGTGGAAAAGGCAGGACCCTGCTAGAACAGTCATGTCCTTTTGGTGGTGTGGCTCTTCTGGGGTCCACAGTGAGTGTCCACCTTGTGGCACCAATCCTGTGTATGCTTGCCCAGCCTCTCACTGCACCTCAGAGGGATTTGATGGCCATCTGCTACTCTCTCTGCATGTAGGGGCTGGGTTTCTGAGTGCTGTGAAAGTCTTTTCTCTAGTCTGGGCCCTCAAAAGAAGCACTGTTATTCTTCCAAAGGCTTCCTCCAAACATCTAAGGGAATCATTAGCTGCTGCCCAGCTCCAAAGTAGACTATAGCTTTCTGAGGTCCTGGGGTGCTCTCTGTGGGGAAAGAAGCTTGATCAATGTCACCACCACGAGCAGGGTTACCCTAAGTCCTCCTGGCTACCAGCACAGGCCCCTTTGCATGACATTGAGGATTTCAGGTTCAGCAGTCTCACTTTGCGTTTTATTGCCCAGGCATGACCTATATCCTTGCTGATGGATGTGTCCACAGTCAGCGTGCCAGGCTGGGCACAGCCTGTCCTCTATACTGAGCCCAAGGCGCTGCAGGCACAACGAGCAGCTCCTGGGGTCACACAACATTTTTGGCTCAAAAGATGTTTGTGTTGCAGTTTCCTCACTTGGGTCCTCATCTGCCTCAGGGAAGTTGAACTGGCCAAGACTGGCAGAGTGGAAGGGCCCTCGGTTAAAAAACCCTCCAGATGGATGATGCATTGTTGTTCTACTAACCCTCCTTCAGCAGGATACCACATTAACTTGGGCTGTTTGACTAAAGTGTTTTGCTCCTATTTAGCGATCCTTTTCACTAGGGTGAGCCTAGGACTTGCATCCCCCCGGGATGGGTATCCCTCTGTTCTATTTGAAGAACCAAACAGAAGTTTTCATTCCCCTACTGACCCCTATAAACTCTGCAGCTTTTCTCTGTGGACCTTGCTGCTGTTGGAAGCGGGGCCCATTCCTCTGCTTAAGGCAGGGGCAGCTTTCCATTGAACAGATCCCAGAGTCCCAACTGCAAACCCTTGAGCAGCTCCTACCATAAACTCCTCGCAAGCAAGCGGGAGACGCTGACACCTCGTGGTATGGTGAATCACTGGGAAATGGCTCAGCCATTGCCTGAGGAACTCTGCTTTGAGGCATACCCAACACGGCATGCTGGGTTTTACTCTGCTCTGTGGGCCACCTTGGAACCTGGTCTTGCTCTGAGGTGTCAGCAGATTCTGTGTTTTTGTCATGTATACATGGTTGTTTTCACTCCGTTTCTTTATCAGCTCGTGGTTTCCCTGCCAAGGTTGTGGTTTAGCTTAAAAAAAAATCCATTCAGCTTTTAAATAATGTCTGCCACACAGCTCAGTGTTTGCTAATATTGCAGAGATTTTCTTTTTTTTTCTTTGAGCACGACATTTTCATATGAGCCCAGCCCAGCTGGTGAGCCCAGCAACCTGGGCTAACATTTCTGTGTCCTTTCTCCTCGTGACAAACCTGACTGTGCCCTTACTCAGGAACTCACAGACCACACTGTCTGACTGTTGACCACTCGAGGTCCAGTCAATTTGGCAGATTTTTGCAATAAGAGTTAATTAGAGAGAGCTTGCTGATGAGAAAATACTAGGGCAGATGAAAGTCAGGCTCAGGTACCGCCCTTGCATCTCTAACAGAAGTGAAACACAAATAAAAGTTATTGCAATAGAGGCCAATTAAGTTCCACATCTCTTCTTATTAGGAGCAAGTCACGACACTGAGTCTCAGTATTTTGAAGTTGTACATAAGAGAGGGAGTGTCACAAAATAACAACATCATCCTGGAAAAGTAAACTAGAAATTACTCTCTGCATTTTTTCAAGAAAAAAAGTGGGGAAAGCAGCAATCTTCCTTGATTTATGCTAATAAATACTTACTGTTCCTTAAATAATAGAAGCAGTAATGAAGAGCATAGCTCAAACCAAGCTCAGCCTTTTGAATTAACTTTACCATTTTTGGTTTTCACAAGCAAGCATCGTCCAGTTTCCATCCTGTGAACCTCAGCTTGGAGATGCTGTCGGAACCGAGCCCCTTCGTCCCTCCAGAACCGCAGGGCTCAAACCCCAGCGGGCTGGAAGATGAAAGCAGAGGAAGGGAGGCAAAGCAAAGCTCTTTTGATTGCACAGTGCCACCCACCGTCGGAGAGACAGACGGCGCCGGGGCCGCTGCGAGGGATGGGCGGCGCTTGCTGCTCCCAGCAGTAACAAAGGTATTTATCTGAGAGAAGTCATTCTGGTATCTAACAGAGACAGACGTCTATAAGGCAGCTCTCTACATACCGTAGGATATATACATACAGATGTGTACATACAGCTGGGGTCAGTTGTATATTGCATATGTATACACACGCACACACATATACGTATATGATATAAATATTGTTTACATGAATCAATCAATATCTGTGTACCATTCTAGGTCTTGATGGATCACAGAAAGGTGAGAGAAAGTGAGTGTAGATCCAGAGAGGAGGAGATCTTGCTGGAAAAGGTTTGGATGGGTCTGGAGGTCAGAAGTGTCTGGGAAAACGCATCAGTTGGGTGCCAGCCCCTCTTGGTGGCCTGGGGGTGTAGAAGTGATAGTCAAGGAGATTGGGAGGGGATGGAGATGTGGTGGTACAGGGGAACGTGAGCCCATGTGCACGTTTCTGTGAAGATGCTTAATTTGTCATTTGCAATAGATACATATTTTGATTGTCAGCTACTTGTGTTTATCAGGATGAATGGAATTACGGTGAATTTCCTCTGTCTGGACACTGGGTGGAAAACATTTCACCCAAAGCACCATGTCACTCTCTGGGTTATGCCATTGTGCACCTACAGAAGGGAAGATGTTTCCAACAGTTTTGTGAGCATCCCAAGACCCTCCAAGCCTACAAAACTGTGTATCCTGGGAAAAGACTGAGCTGTATTTTTCTATACATCCACCACCCACGGCCGAAGGCAATTCAAGCAGCCGGAGAGCAGGGCGTGTTCTGGCGAGCTGGGAGCTCCGGCAGAATGGTGTTCTTCTGCAGAGACAGCCTTGGAGAAGAGATCTTTCATTAAGATTGTCATTTGCTACCGTTTCCATCCCCGCAGAGGCTGCCTCCTCCTCACAGGCAGCATCCCCGGGGAGGGAGGGCTCGTGAAATATTCATACATCAGAAGAAATTACATTTGTAAGCGTGGACTGCGAAGCGACAACTGGCTGGAGGGGTGAGCAGGGAAAAACAACAGGAGTGAGGAAGGGAGGGAAAAAAAGGCAGAATGTGGGAAATGGAAGGTGAGCTGTGATTTCTCCTTGCCAAAATGCAGCGAGGAGCTTTGTGGGCTCTGCTGGGGTTCATTTATGGGGGGCATGTGTAGAGATTTTCTCCTCATTCAGGGATGTCTAAACAGCATTTGTGTTTGTGCTTCTGTGAGACTGGAGAACAACTTCACCCAAGCATGTTCAAGGGACAAAAATGCCCCCTAACCACTGGCAGATCTGTGTCAAGGGTTTGAACAGTTTGGACAATTCTGCAGGGTCTACTCCAGTTTTAACGAATGCACAAAAAACATTCCACTTTTGGGGATTTTTGGTGAAATGGGATTGAACAGCAGGAAAAGGGCAAATGCAAGCCCATTTAGCCCTGCATGTCAGGAGACTTTAGGCCCATGATCGACGGGAGGCAGCTGGGTGCTTGGTGCAACCTTTGGGTATCTCCAGCACACAGCTGCAAATCTTTCACATCCTGGTGGACCACTAATGCTCCACAAGCATATTGCAAGAACTCCTTGAAAAATACATATTTCCTCTTAAAAACCATCCTTTTCATTTTCCTCTTCTCTCTGTGTCTCCCCCTGTGGACTAGATTCCTTGTCAAGACCCAGTGCCTAAGACCTCAAGCAGTGGCAGTAACAGTGAAAACTGGAAGAATCATCGTTTTTAATACTGCAATCATTAAGATCCCCCCATTGCTGATGCTACCCACTGCTGCTTAATTTATCCAAATAGCCTATAGGAAAGGAGACGGATCGCATCCTACAGATGTTTTCTCGAGAGGATGGCTTCCCTCCCTGCACAGGAAGGATCCTTACAGCCTCTCTGCACCCTCCTAGCTGGGTCCTCGCCTCCCTCGCAGGAAGCACACGCACACTCACATGATGCAGAAGCAAGTTTTTACTATTTTAGGGCCTAAAATTTCCCTGTCGGCATGGCAACTTTCAACTCCTCACCTCTGACGGAAGCTGCTTAAAATAGAAAATCCAGAAAGCAGGCATTGTGCTCCATGCTCTGCAAGCCTGGCTCCAGCATGGCAGGCAGGGCAGGATCTGGCCTCACAGGGCCAGAGAAATGCCAGGGTTAAGGCAGATGACCCACAGGCCACGGCCACCCATTGCTGCCGTTTGTAAAACACCACCTGGATCTTCCTGATCTTTGCTGTCTGAAGGTATCCCTTCCCTATCCAGCCTTCTTAGCTCAAGGAAGCTTTGTCTCAATATTCCCATATTTATCCACAGCCAGTGAGCCTCCATCTTTCCATGGATACTGTCTCCATCTTAGATATATTTTCCCCCACACCTCCAAGGCCATTCAGTACCACAGGAAGTGCCAACCCTCCAAGCTTACTTTTTATTTACTTTTTTTTTTTTTTTTTTTTTTTTTTTTTTTTTTTTTTTTTTTTCTTTTTTTTTTTTTTTTTTTNTTTTTTTTTTTTTTTTTTTTTTTTTTTGCTTTGGGAAACCCATTATTTTTTTACACCTACTCTTTTTCCCAAACCAATTTTTCCTCCAGCTCACACACATAAACAATTGTGATTGCATGGGGTCAAGTGGGCATGTGGTGTGTCTCCTCTAATCCCCGCTTAACCTAATTCATTTTCTGTCTAAGAACAAAACTCCGCGAGATTCATTCAAGAGCCTGGATTATGTCTCTCTCGGCCTACAATGCTCACATAGGATTAGGGAATAAAAAAACCTAGAAGTCATTGGCAAGGCACTAAACCTGCAAACAACTCAAACACCTCAAAAATCCCTTTCTGTGCATGGATCTGAGCTATAAACCAGGATGCGCCGGAAGATCTTCTCCACCAAAACATCATTGCCAACACAGAGTCCAGCCCTCAGGGCTATTTTTAGGTCAATGGGGATCTGGACTTTACTGTCATATTTTGTGCCTAAGGGAATTTTTTTCTCTTATTTTCTCCTCTCTGCAACCCAAAGTTTTCTGGGGTGTTTCAGCAGATGGAGCTGGGATGTCTAGGGGGTTTTATTTGGCTTTTGTATGGGAAAAAAAAAATCAATTTTCTACATAAGGAAGAAGGGTTTGTTTTGCACAAACACAATCACTGCTGCTTGTTGTTGCTTCTAAGAGAGCTTGTTGACATTTTTCAATCAAAATATTTTCCACCCTCCCTCCAACTGGTGTCTTCTTCTTTTCTCCCCTCCTCCTTGTCCTCCCCTTCAGTTTGGCAGGTGTTGTTTTTTTAAACAATTTATGCACTTTCATTTCTATATGTTTTTGAAAGGGCAACAAACACTCAAACATGTTCCTTTTCCTTTCTGCAGGTGGGCAGTGAGTATTAACGTAAAGAATTTCTCTCTCTCCTGTCTTTATTTTATTTATTCCCATCCTTTTTCCCACTGCTTCCCTCCCTCCTAAACTTGTCAAAACTGCTCCAAGCAGGCAAAGGGCAAACTGCAGCTCTCCTCTGGAGAGCTGGAAGCACCACACAGAGCCAGGCAGGGCCAGTAACCTCTGCTTTCCAGGATAAAAATGGATTCACTTCACTTTTCCTTCTTAATTTGAGATCCACAGATGCTTGACTGAGGCACCTCTAACAAGGCGACTTCTCAAGAGTCTGCTACAGGCTCCTGGCTCCAGGGGGAAGCAGGACTCAGCTGGAAGGAGAAGTTACCTCCAAGCACAGGAATGAGCTCTTGTCAGAAGCAAGCCTGGGACACTGTCCCCTGTAGCTGTTTGTACTTCTTTTGGGTATTCTGACTCTTTTAAAAGCTGCCACTGGAAATGGGGATTCCTGTATTTTATCTGACTTGCGTTTCTAAATTGCCACTCGGAGACTCCCTTAGAAGAAAAACAGAGATGCCCATTCCCCAGACCAGAGAGAAAACCTCAGATTTGTATCTCTTACACAAAATGCCAGGGGAGATTTAGTGCTTTATTACTACAGCGTGTGCTCTTGCTCAGCCTAAGCGGCAGCAAATCCCCATTTCCCAGGCAAAGCTCCTCCTGAGCTCCTCTAAGGGCACGGGAGCTGCTACAGCCTCCAAGGAATACTAGGAAGAGTGTGGCATATCAAGAAAAAGCAGCCAGGCTGGACAAGCAGGTATCTGCAACTCATCTAAAGGGCCTGAAGATAAGGGAAAAACAGCAACAGAAATTTCAAAAGCAGACTAAGGGAGAAAAAAAAAAAGTGCATTTAGTCTTATTTCTAGGCCAGGCCAAAAAAATTAGGTGTTTGGGAGTGATTTACCAAAGTGTGCTCATTCCAAGAACCAGCTTTCCTGGAGCTATTGAACAGTGAAGCAAAGTTAATATACTCATGTAGTTGCCTTTATATAAATGTCTATGGTGTCATTATTAACACAGTCAATACCAGGAGCTTTATTTCTTGATTCCCCTGAGTGGGACACAAGTCCCGATGTGCCCTGGGCGTGAAGCCCATCAGCCTGGAGCTGCAGGTGGGTTCCTGCAGGACTACAAAGGGTGTCTGTGCTCAAGCTGCCCAAGCAGACAGGGTAAACACCCTCGGCCCTAGCTATTATAGGAAAGAGTGAGCCCACATGTCCTGACTCACTCGCTGAGGGACACCCAGCACAGGAGCTTGTGGTCACTCATGCATCCCTCCTGCCCCACCACTCGCCTTTGCTGTGGCTGCAGCTGTTCCCTCTGAATGTTGGAGCCTCTCTGACCTCTGCTTCCAAGGGAGTGCATCCTTCCTTTCCCAAATTCACCATTTGTCTCCTGTTCCTCCTTCAGAGGCCCCTTCCTCTGTGGCAGAGACTGGCAGTGACAGAGCTCCCTTTGGGGCAGTCTCGGGTTAGGATTAGCCCCTTGCTCCCTACTGATGGTGTTCATCTTGCAGAGGTATAAACAACTCATTGAAAATAAATCAAAGTTAAATATCTAGGCACCCTTCCTGATTTGGAGCTTCTCCCTCAGCCTCACAGTCTTACCTCGCATGATGGCCATGCAACCACAGTGCTTTGACTTTTGGCACAGGGGTAGGACAGAAATGTGTGGGTGTGTCTACAGAGGAAAGGGGATGATCAGGATGAGGAGAAAGGATCAGGGAGCAGTGCTGCAGATTTGTGCCAACAAGGAACCTTTTTCCTCTGCACCAACTCCATTCCTGTTTAACTCCCCACCCCAGACCCTCAGCAGCCACCAGCTGAAGCCCACACCAGCTTTGAGCATTCAGGCTCTGTCTGAGGGAACAGAAACCTGCTGTGAGAAGCCCAGACGTTGGGATAATAGGAGAAGAAATTTCCTAAAATTATTGCAAAAATGTCAGCTACTATTTAATTCAAATAATGCTGAGAATTGCCTGGCTAGGCTGTACAGATTTACTAGAAAGTCCCTTCCACACCTCTCCGTTTGTCTGACTACTTAAAACTCGCTCTGTCCCTTCCCTAGACACCCCTCGACTGCCCCTGCTGGCAGGACATCTGCCAGGGGAGGATGATAAGACAAAGAGGCCCCCATAAATCACAGCTGCTAATTGCAAAGCCGTGTGTATCTGTCCTTGCCCTTTTGTGCCTTCGCCTTCAATCCACGGCTTGCCCATTAGATCCATCTCCCTGTCACTCCTGCTCCTTCGTGTCTCTCTGTGCTGCTTCCCTTTATGCTCTCAAGCACAGCCTCTGCTTCTTCATAACCAGCTTGATTCCCTGTGTCTTCCTTCCTGAGCACTCCTGGCCCCTTTGCCAGCTTGTTCACTCTTTCTGTGTTTCTCTTCTTCCTCGAGCATCACCGTCCTTGCTTCCCTGCTTGCCTCTCTGAACTGACACACAGGATATGTTTTGCTTTTCAGACATAAACTAATTATGGTCTGCAAGCCAGAAGGTCAGCAGTAGGATCCTTATTTTTGCAGCCCTCAATCCCACTACATCAATGCACACACAAACACGGACGAAGGCCTTTCAGGGAGATAGCCAGGCACAGATACCAAAACCCTGTAAAACCAGTAAAAAAGGCTGGTTCTTACCACAGAAGCACTCCCCTGACAGCATATGCTGTGCCCAAAGCTCAAGAGAAAAGCCACATCAGCTGCACTTTAATGTCAGAAACATTCCGGAGGCAAAACTGCCAACCTGCCAACCTTTGGGTCATCTCTTCATCCTTAAAATATTAGCCAGCCTCCAGATTTCTAGGAATGGGTTTTTTACCACCCAGAAGAGTGTTGGGAGACTACAAGAGGCCATAGTTTTAAATTCAAGTGATTTAGGAAAAATATCAGGAAAAGATTCCAGGGAGAAAAGGAAACTCCTTGGGGATTACTAGGAGCTAGTTCAGTGCTTTCCTGGGGGAAAAATAAATCGCTGGCAAACCAAGAACTGACAGACTCTGAGGCAGTGTTTGACTACCTGCAGAAAACTATCCTTGATATTTGCTGTCAGTGCTTTGTTCCAGCCTGAACTGCCTCCACCCAAGCAAAGTTGTTCCACAGGTTTCAAACACTGAAAAATTGTAGGGAAAACAGGGTTAAAATATTTCAGAGAACAAAGCAAACCAGGGAACTTCTTCTGTGAGCCAAATACCATTATTTTTTGCAGAGACTTCTGGACTGTAGGACCCCAGCATTAGCAAATCTTGTTAACAATTTGCTTGAGCGTTTTTGTGAGGCACCAGAAGAATGGGTTACGTGTCTTATTGATTTAATGACAACTATCGCTGCTGGGAATTGATGCTTTCATTAGAGAAAGCAGGTTAGCAAATAGACTTGTGAATGTCTGGCCAACTCAGGAGGTGGCAGGGAACAAATGGTTTCCCCTATTGAAATAAAACTTACAGGCCAGGTGTAATGCAGGAAGGCTCTGCTAATATCAGAGCTGTAACACAGCTCTGGTTCACTGGATTAAAAATCCCATAGTTGCTGAAACCCTCCAAAGATTATGATTAATATATCATCTCTTTGGGAAAGAGCAGTGAAATACTTGATCAAAGCTAGTACTGGTTGTTGGGCATCTGCCTTTGAAACCCTGGGAATATGACTCAGTTTCTCCACACTAGAAATCCCTGGCTGATGATGCCACATATCTTGGATGGCGGTTCCTAGAAGGCAACCTGAGGCAGAGAAGACTTCCTCACTGGAAAAAAAAAAAAAAAAAGCAAAAAGGAAATCAGAATCACAGCAGGGTTGAGGTGGGAAGAGGCCTCTGGAGGTCACCTGGTCCTGTATCATCTGTGAATTCCCTGTGGATGCATCCCTGTTCTCTCCTTGAGGTCCTTAACAGAGGCATGGGGCAGCCCTGGGGGGNAAGACTTCTTTATTGGAAAAAAAAAAAAAAAAAAAAGCAGAAAGGAAATCAGAATCACAGCAGGGTTGAGGTGGGAAGAGGCCTCTGGAGGTCACCTGGTCCTGTATCATCTGTGAATTCCCTGTGGATGCATCCCTGTTCTCTCCTTGAGGTCCTTAACAGAGGCATGGGGCAGCCCTGGGGGGCTCCACTGTCAATCCCCTGGCTGCACCACTTTCCCCTGAGTGGGCTTTGCACCACCAACCACAGCCCTCTGGACCCAGACATTCAGCTGCTTTTCCACCCACCCTGCCATCCCCTCCTCCCACATGCACTTTGTCCAGGGGGATGTCACAGGAGACAGCGTCAAAGCCTCGTGGAAGCTGAAGTAAAGAACATCCACCACTCCCATCCTGCCCACCAGGTCACCTCCTTTGGGCTGGTTAAGCACAATTTCCCCCTCACCTTTCCCTTTTTCTGCTGAAATAACAGCAGAGCCCAAGGATGTGGTATTCTAAGAAAACAACGAGATTAAGAGGCAGATGCTAAGTGTTCACAGCACTTCTGACAGAGATAAACTGCAGTATCAGTCTCTATCAGATGGAGAGAGCACAGGCCCCACGCTTCAGGGGAGAGGCTTAATGATTTAATAGAGCTTTCCCACCTCTCACTAGCGAGCTCCAGCCCTGCACACAGATATGTGAGCACCAAGGGGAGACAATCCCAGATGTAAATAAATCATTAGAACCCCCCACTCAGGGTCTCAGCACTGAAGGCATTACTTGGGCGTGTTTCAAGGAAGAAACAGAGTGGGTTTCCCTGTGCCAGGAAATGTCCCACACCTCCTGGAGGAGGGTGGCTATCTCTCTTCATTCTTCCTACTGCCTTGGGGGCTATAGCCTGTGTTTTCTTTGGTGTTTCAGGCTTTTTGGCAGGTAGTCAACTGTTCATGTGAGTGTACAGTGATCATGCTCGTGGTGGGAGATGGGGGCCAAAGAGTTTTCTGGATTCTGCTTCCTCTTTGTCTTTTTTTTTGTCTGCCTCCCTGTCCACCTTGGCTTTCTGTTCCCCAATGGAGCTGTTCCACGTTACCCTACCAAGCAGGTGCAGCTTGGCTCTGCAGGTTGTCCTCCATCTGCAGCCTCTGCTCCAGCACTCAGTTAGGTGGAAACCTCTAAGCTTCAACTAGATGGGAAAGGAAGGAAGAAGAGAAACTTCCATGTGGCTGCTTGTGTTGCAGCATCTATCCTCTTTTTGGGGGAAGAAGGTCGTATCTCTGGCGTCCTCACTGGCTCCATTTCTGAGGTGGGATGTCCTCTGCAAGCTTCACCTTCCTGTACAGTGTGCATGCAGAGGTTTTGCCCACTGAGATCTGATGTTTAAGCATTTAAACATGACAGTGTATGTGGACCCAACAAGACCTACAAGTTTTATCCACAAGGAAAAGAGAAGATTGTGATGGTACCACTGCTCCACTTCCTCTAAACTCATTGGCATGTTTGCCATGGCAGTTAGTACTCACGTGGTTTGGTTTGATGAAATGAAGAAAGAGAAAGGGAGAAGGACACAAGCATACAGACTGGGAGAGAAGAAAAGTCCTGAAAATGCCATAAAACGTGCCAGGCATCCTTATTGCTGCCATTGGGAATAAGATTTTTTTCAAGTATGATGGCAGCAAATAGTTCAAAGAAAGAAAACAAAGATGTGATTTCAAGGACCCCTAAGAAATCCTCCTCCTTGCTATGTGAAGCTTCACCTTTTCTGATTATTTTTTAACATCCTGCTTAGACTACTGAACTGATTACAAAACGAAGTTGCTCCTCTGAAATCAGGATGTCTACACTAACAGTCAAAGAAACTCTAGTCCCAAATCCCACATAAGAAGCTCAGGCACCCACAAATTTCACAGGATTTTCGGGTGCTCACCACCTCCCAGGCAGGATGTGTCCTCAGATGACTGAACTGACAGGGGAAAAAAAAAGGAGGGGAAAAAGTCCTCTCAAAAGTAAAACACGCTTCTGATGCAAAATTAGCATTTGGCAGAGAAGTGACTCATGGTGACTGAGGGCTTCGTGCAGCCCTTCTCTGAAGCATCCAGAATCTTTTTCTGGCTTGTGATTCACCAGAAAATGGTAGATGAGCACGTCTTGACCTAAGCAAAAAATGAGGGTGTTAGAGAAGAAGATGAATGTCTCCTCTGCTCTCTGAAATGGTGCTGCTGGCAACTCCGTGGTGCCAGGAAGAGGGAAGACAGCATTTCCAGGGGTGGGTTAAAAGGCAGAAAGCTTCATTTGCAGTGTATTCTGAATCTTTGGGAAGCCTGATCGTGAACCAGTGGTGGATTCCACTTTACACAGAGCAGGATCCTGTGTGGGATGGGGGCATATCAGCCCTTCTGAGGGCCTGATGCCTTTTATTTATTGCAGGACCCCATTTTTGGTACGTTTTCCATATGCTTGTGACCCATAGCCCCTCCCAGAGTCCAAAAATCTCATCTTCAGGCTCTTCACAAAGACCCTTCAGACTTCTTTGAGAAGAATCTTTGGGAGTGAGGATCAGCAAAGCACCTGGGCACCACCCTAAACCCCCTGTCCATATTTTCCCTTCAGACAAAGCCTTGCATCAGCGGCACTGTGTGCAGCAAAGACAGAATTTTATCAACACACCACATGAATTGCAGTTTCACCACCTAAATTGCTACAGGGCAGGAGGAAGGAGACATCTATTAGACATGTATATGTTTACTGAGTGGAGCACATATATAAAGAATTTGGGCCAGAGTCCAGCTGCATGAAATGGGGCAAGCACAACACCTCCAGCTCTGCAATGTTCTGGCAAAACCTTCCTGACCAAGGCAGGGCACAGTGTGGAGCCAGCAGGCACATCTGGCTGTCCAAGCCCTACACTGATGTCCCAAGGACTCTCTTGCTTTTTGCAGGAGGGGTGATTGCAGGAGCCCTGGCTGTCCAGGCAGAGAGAGGCAGTGAAATACATTTTGTTTGTGGTTGGATTCACTGGGTTTACTGATGGCTAAAACGAAAAGACTGTCCCGTCTTCTGCTTCTTGTTTCATAACTATGCCCCTTGTCATACTTCATTTCTACATCTCTCTTAATTGTTTTTTAATCCAGATGACTCCCCACAGCAAAGTCCCTGAGTCAAGCAGTCTCTTATTCTCTAGCAGAAATAAATGTTGACAATGATCTTTCTTTCTTCACATCAACTAGAATTAAGTGCCAGCTTCTGTCATGACTACAAAATATTCTCTCTCGGCCAAGAATTCCCTTTGGATAAATGCTCACCACAAAATAACACCTTCCCAAGCATCCCTCATTAATTATCCCCCGGTCAAAATTTCCAGGACCTACCTGCTGCAAAAACAGGATGACACTGATGTCATGGTTTGACCTGAGCTCTTCTTAAACAATCTAAATCAGGTTTTGTGGGAAGGGTAGCCACGACTGCAGAGCAATACTGAGGGTAAACACTTGAGGTGGTGGATGTTAGCTGAGCTCTCTTGGATGGCAGCATCGTGCTACAGGCACTGGAGGGATCCCCAGGTGAGTGGCTGGGTGTGTCACTCCCCATGGCTCCAGACATCCAAGTGCTGAGTCCTTTTTTGCCACTTGTGTTGTGAATGCAGGCAAAGGCAGGTGACTTTAGGCTTTTGTGCTTCTGTTCTCTGGGCTTTCCATGAAAAGGAAGGTGAAAATTGCTTCCCTTGTGCTGTTGCTGAAGGGAATCCAAGCAGGATCCATTTTCATAAGGATGCTTTGCTGAAGGATCATCCACCTGCCCTAAGGTACCTGCTGAACCTTTTTGTCACATGGCAAAAGAGCCATGCAGAAGTGATATCAGCCCAGCCACACAGACCTGAGCACAAAGTGCTGCCTTGGTGATGCTGCTGCCTTGAGCAACAAAGGCAAAAAAAGAGAGGAGTAAAATTCAAATCCTGCCATTGCTTTCATGGTAATCAGCCTGGCATTATGCAGAATAATTTGTAATTTTACACTGACAGCTATTATCTTCTGGCAGCCGCCATGACTTAAACAAATGTCTGATGTTGCAAGGGGCTGGGGGTTTGTGCCTTTGTCAAAAACCTCAGCTCAAAAAGGAGCCCAAAGAGAGGGAGACGCTGCTCTGCAGTCCTCATTTCAATCCTGGCTTGTGGAGCATGGGAACCTGCCTTGGTGCCTATGGTCAAGCAAAGTCAGCCTGACTTGAAATTCCTTTTGCAGAGCAAACAAGAAGCACAATCTGTGACTTTGCTTTTAATATCCTCCTTTTCTTCTGATGGAGAAGTGTCCAGAGTGAGAGGAGATGCAGGGATGAACCCCACAGCTTGACCCGACATGGCAGATTTTGAATATGAATAAGAAATGTCAAAGTAATGTCCTACCTCTTACTTGGGCAAAAACTCTTATGTTTTTAATGCCCTCTAGATAGGCAAAGCAGGCAGCAAGTGTCTGGGAAATAAGTGATCAAGTAACTCTTCAGCTGTACAGGTTCACAGGAAATTGTCTAATCTTCCTTACAACTCACAAAACAAGGGAAGCAGGGTACAGAAAACGAGAAATATTCTATTTGCCTTGAATTAACTTGTCTTTTCAACTGAATTTCTCAGAAATTCAAGTCCAGTGACTAGAAGAGCTTCAGCCTTGTGAGCTGTCTGATCCTGGACACTGAAGAGGATCAAACACAAAATGGGACGAGGCTCCAGAGTTGGAATGCTCCAGTTCAGGTTCATTGATAATATTAATATTTCTCTTGTCATCAGGTCTTGTTCATTCAAGACACCTGGATAGCTCAGGCCCTCCCACCAACCACAAGGATACCCTGCCAATCCACGGGGATTTCCTACAGTGCTATTTTTAGAAAATAATTAGAGTTTTGAATCAATAAAAACTGCTTAGGTCAGAGTTCCATCTATGTCAAACCTGGCTGGTTTTCAATCAATCTCTTCATTAAATTTTCATGTCTTGATATAAAATTAGATAAAAAGGGGGATTTTTCATTGTGTAGGAAAAAAATTTGCCTTTCAAGCAAAGCAGCTATAATTTGTCCAAAGTTGATCCACACTTACAGAACTTCTTTGGCTTCTATGAATATTTTTAGTTTTTGTCTGGCTACTTTTGATGGTTTATTTAAGGTGTTGTTGGCACAAGAGGGAGATTTCTGGGAACTTTATAAAAGCTTTTAAGATTTTTTTGCTTTTATTCTGGAAGCTTTTGTGTGCCCAACAGCTGACAAGCTGTTTCCAGCTCTAGTGGCATGTCCAATAAAATATATTAATGTTCCCTACGGCCTTGATACATTTCTGTGATGCTCAGAAAAATAGAGGGCTGCAATTCCCACCTCAAAGCCTCTCACCAAGTACTCTGCCTGATATGTAAAAACCCCAGTGTCCTGAGGCATTTGTAATATAAAGCTGAGGTTATATAATGCACCATCCCCTTCAATTCTGATCGGGACAGATCCAAGGTCATTTCCCTGGTAACTTCAGGAGACTTTGGCACAAACCCATGGCTTCTTTTTTTTTTTTTTATAATTACAAGCCACGTTTGAAAATCTTGCCTGATACCACCAAAATTTCCTCAACCCAAAGAGGGATAAATTTCAAAACTTTTTCCTCGCAACTCTTTTTTCCCCCAGGTGCTCCTTTTTCAGGGTGAGGAGGTGTTGGCACCTCTTTTGATGTGTTGCATGCTGCCCAACACACGAGATCCAATGGGAGGTGGCACAGTTGGAATTCCAAGCAGAGGAATAGTTCCCCCAGGTGGCTCTGGCACATCTGTCTGGGATTTTGTGCCCCGTGGCCCCTTTGGTCTGAAGGCACATGAGCCTTGCCAGTTGGTAGATTAACATCAAACCAGCCCCATCCAAGTAAAGCAATTTTTACTTATTTCCAAGATGTGGCTGCTCTCCTCAGTGGAGAGGCTCCACAGCCTCTCGACTCCCCTCCTTCCCAAGCCCTGGCTGGGCCCTGGGATCCTTTTATGTTTGAGATCTGCCTTTTAATCTCAGATTTAGTCTTGAGAAGAGTAAACTCTTGGCAGCCTGAATAGAGCCAGCCTGGAGCTACTCCCCAATAAACACCTTGTCCTTTGTTTTGCCCAGCTTGTTATCTAGGTCATTGTTTTACCTTTCCTGTCCAGTCCCACTCAAGGTGACTGAAACCACATAGAAATGGGGAACTCCCAGTTTTCAAGGCCCATCTTCACCCATTCTTTGAATGCTCATCTCACCTTCTCCACCCTAATTCCCACCACACTGAGAGCCCCTGAGATTTCTCGCTTCCTCAAGGCACTCTCACCAATCCCCCCATGGGTAGGATTTGCTGAGGTCATTCTGCAAGGAGCACATGGCCACGTTGTCATCCCACCATGGCACCTGGTGGGCAGTGGGGTGAACCTCAAACACCTGAACGCTGTCTCTGTAAAGAAATCAACCCCTTAAAGCTCAGTTCTGAAACAGCGAGCAAGCCTGTGTGGAAAAAAAAAATAATCCAAAGTGAGTTGACTTTTATATCCCCACTCAGCTCTGTGTTTACCTCTGAACATCAGCACCCATGGCAGAACTGTGTTTCCGTGTGACACACACTCCCCTTAGATAATTACACTTAATTGCTGGCATTGGTGGCTCTGACATCTCCCAGGCTCCACCATGATTCCACCAGCAGTGCTCGGGAGCCCAGCAGGGCCACCCCGTGTGGTCCAAGCTGCATCCTGAGGATGCCCTGCACTGCTTGCACTCCCTCCCTGCTCCCTTGGCAGCTCTGGGAAAATGAAAAAGGCCCAGGATCTGCTATGGTAGGATGCAGAGGTCTGCACCAGCATTCAGTTATCTGTGAAGTGGGAATAGCCCCTTTCATCTTGGCCTATTAACTCCCAAGGATAAAGATGGTGATGGAGCTGAGTTTATCGCAGCTTTCAATTAGAAGAAACAACCACTAATGTGTGCTCTGAGCAGATGGGTGTCACACAAGCCAGGGTTTTAGGAAGCGTTCCTGATTTTTCCAGACTTCTTTTCTTAAGATTTTCCCATTGCCTCTTCTGAGCTCCAGGGAGATCAGCAAGGGCCAAAGTGGGATGGTGGGGAAGCAGCAGCCAAGGAAAGGTAGGGAGGATTGGCTGGAAACCCTCTGGTGTAACTTCTGCCCCTTGGGGACCTGCAACAGATAACCCTCCCCTACCAGGAAGGGATTTGCACCTGCAGCCTTGGTTCCTGTGCTCACACTGCTTTTCTCACCTGGAAAATGCCCTCCTCAAGGGAAGGATCCCACATAGCTTTATGAAGGCAGCAGCCTAACCCCAGCACATAACTGAGATGCCAGATTTGCAACAGCCTCTAACACAAACATTTCGTTTATTGCTTGAATGGAGTATGAAGAGAATCACTATTTTTCTATCTTATTCTTGAAGCCCTTTGCTTGTTCTTATGTGGTTTCTGAAATGCCCAGCCCTGCAGGAAGGTTAGCAAGAGCTTGGTGTTCTGCCCTTAGGGTATGAATCAGTGTGAGTGGGCACAGGATAACTCATAGCCTGCCTGCCTGCCCACTTAAGGATCTGCTCTTTGCACAGCACCAGAAACAGGACTTTATTGCCAAGTAATCCTTCATTCCTGAAATCATCTACCCCAGCACTCTGAAATATCAAGAGATAAATACTAATTTCAGTGGTTCCCTAAGCCAAGCTCACAGAACTTGTTCACCGTGGTTATCTGTATTGTTTCAGCCAAAAATTGTTGTAATACTTCTTGGTAGTTACTTGAAAAAGCCATTGCAATGTGCCACTTGCCCCTCTGCACAATGTGCCTGTCCCCTTCTTTTACAGGCAGCTACAGGAACCAGATGTCAGGGTGAGGAAGACAATTCCCCTATGGCAAGGAACATCTGGCTCTTTGGCAAACTCCAAAGACCATTGTGGCATCCAGCCTCTCTGGTGTCGATTCTGGTTGTACAATGAGGTTGTAGGTGAGCTGGCACTAAAACCTTGCTCTTCCAGGCACCCTCTGTCTTCAGGTGACTTTTGAATGTAGGAGATTGGTTGCTTTGCCCAAAAGACCTGGTTTCTTGAAAGCTTCTCAGCTTATCTATGCTGTCCTTGTTTCTCAGCTGAACCCTTTGCTAGCCTCAGACCTAACCACATTTCTGCTAGGCACAGTGGCTTCTTTTTTCCTCAGAAGAGGTTTATGCACTGACCTTTTCCCCACACACCTCCCTTTTGCCTTCTGTTTGTCTCACCCAGCTTCAAGCAGTTCTCTGAAAAACTCAAATAAGGAGTTTTGTCATCCTGGGCTGTTCTTGTAGTCGATGCCCCAGAAGACAGAAGAGATATTTCTGCCAGCAGGAGTTATAGCTGGGCACAATGGTGTTCTCCAGGTCTTTTTTCCCATTTGAAGGACCATGGTCCTATCTTGGACAGCTTAGTGGTATGCAATGACATGCACAGAAGCTCAGAGCTGGCTTGTAATTCACTTGTGCTATGGTGATGGCAGAGATGATTTGTCCAGGCATCACTCAGGTGATGTGGGCTATGGGGCAGGGTGGGATTCTTCAGGTCCCAGACTGGAAGAATTTTGTGGAATCTGCTTTGGGAGTACATTTATGGGTATAGAAGAGCCAACAGCCACATAAAGTGCAAACGCAGTGAAGAAAGTAGCCTTTGACTAGTGTTATTTTTTGGCTGGTGAAAAATATGCCTCCTGTCTTCTATCAAATGCATTGAAATGATTACATTAAATTAAATTATTTCCTCCTCTTCTTTTTTTTCTTAAATATACAGTATTTTGTTTCATATAGTAACATTTGCTACAGCAGAATGTCGAATTATTGTGGTAGAGCTAAACTACTGTGGCTTGAAGAGTTTTGCAAAAATATGGGGTTTAATATTAGACAAACATGGAGATTTTGGTTAGTCTGAGGTAGCAGCAAATGAGGCAGAAATAAAAAACTTGGAAAGTTAAGAGACTGCTCCCTCTGTTTGGTTTGCTACTTACATAGGAAGCATTCTTGATTTTGTAGGAAACTTTCTTTATGCCTCTCCTTAAACTGATGCTCTACTTTGCCAGGACCTGAAATATAAAGATTAAAAATAATGGACTGTCCTGCATCAATTATGAGACATTTACATGAATGCATCTTCTTTCTATCATTCATTGTCCTTTTCCCAGTAGGGATTGTGAGAAATGGGCTGTTTTGAAAACAGTCTTTCCCAGCCTGCTGATGGAAGGAGGGATGAGTGACATGGTTTGGATTCTACATCTTATTGCTCCTGGGGCACCTCTTGGTTGCTCCTTCTCCTTGCAGGAGAAAAGAGTGTCCAAGAGCACAACTGCCAGGCCAAAAGTCACGGTTTTCATGAGTTTCATCCCCAAACACATTGAGACGTTCACGCAAAAGGGTTTCTCCCTCAGGGGTTTAATTTCAGCAGCTATAGCTGAGCAAACAGAGAGGGACCACCAGGTCCCTGTCACTGCAGTGGGCAACAGCCCCAGGAGACCAGATTAGCTCAAAGCCAGCTCTGGAATAGCTGCTCTTGCAAAATGGCCATGCAATAAGTGTCTGAGTGGAAAAATTTTACTAAAAAGGTGCATTGTGCTGCCTAAAAATAACTACCACGTCTTTGTCCAAACCACAGCCCTCCAGAGGGCTCCAGTATTTAAGCACATTTGGATCTAAGAGGAATCCTAATCAGGGAGATACTTTGCTTTGGCCGCAGACCTCTCTGAAGTCACTGGGAAGCATTTGCAGAGGCAAATGCTGGGAGGACTTGGCTGTCACCCACGCCCAGGCACTGCAGCAGCGAGTTGGCTCTTTGAGAGGTTTCCTCTGATTGGGGTGATCGCTCACGTGCAGAGGAGCAAATTAAAATCCTGGGAGCTTGGCTCTGTAGAGAAGCTCATGGCTGCCTGGGGAAGGCTGAGGGACTGACACAGAGCTGTGGGCTCCCTTAGGTTGGAACAGGACTTTAAGGTCATCGAGTCCAACCATTAACACAGCACAGCCAAGGCCACCACTAAGTCGTGTCCCCAGGTGCCACATCCACACGTCTTTGAAATACCTCCAGGGATAGTGACTCCACCAGTTCCCAAGGCAGCCTATCCCAGTGCTTCCCTAGAAGCTTCTCCAGACCCTTTTCCAGCTTTACTGACTTTCTCTGGACATGGTCCAACACCTCAACGTCTTTCTTGTAGTGAGGGCTCCAAAACTGAAGACAGGGTTTGAGATGCAGCCTCACTTGTGCTGCATAAGGGGGACAATCACTGCTCTGGTCCTGCTGGCCACACTATTTCAGTGAGCAGAAGGTATCACTTGTCACCCCATCCTGTGCCCCATGGAAAAAGTTCCCCTACAGAAACGGTGTTTGCCTTTCCAAGAGTGTTTGCCTGGAGGGAAGAGAGTCCCCAGAATATGGTGTCTTACCATGGGCTGTCCCAGCACACCTTGGGGATACCACGACCTGCCACGCTGAGCCTGTGCCTCCAAACTCACTTCTCATCTGTCTCCCCTGTCTGCAGGATTCCCATACCTTCTTTCCAAGTAGATGGGTGAGATTTTGGATGGGAAGGGTTGAGGTCTGGCTGAATCCAACAGATCCCCTTCCTTCTTCACCCTCACCCTGCCAGGGCTGTCCTTTGTGGAGGTCAGCTTTGCTCCTTCCATGATAGCAGACATTTCAAACACTACTTTAAAAAAAAATAAAAATAAAAATAAAATTGTCCCAAAACTCTCTCACTCCCCAGAGCTCCTCTTTTTCTTTTCCCAGCAACTTTCTTTCTTGAAATTTAAGATGGTGCTGGTCACCTTTGCTCCAAAAATACACAAAGCTGCTGCATAACTATTTTCCAAATAATTAATCTTTCCAGTGGAATAACTTAAAGCCTCGCGTTTCCTGTTATGTTACGCAGCTGCAATTTGTAACAAGAGATCCTGCGCTGAGCTATATGGGCAGAGGGCCAAGGACGTGGCGCTTTACCTACACAAGAGCCCTACATAAATAATCCTTCCCTGCATGCTAAACAGTTAGGTACTGTTCAGTTGTACAAAAAAAGGAGATGGAAAACAAAAGCCTTTCTTTTGGTTGTCATTTCACTGTTTGGAATAAAATTTTCAGTGATAATCTGTTTTGTTTCGTAAGCCTCAGGGGTTGGGAATGCACCTTCTCAGCTGCCAGGGACATACATGCTCAGTTCTACAACCAGTAGCTGTTTTATTGATTAATTCACATGTGACACAAATATTTTGTCTGCCATAAAGCTTACAGCCTCCTGTATAACTGGAATCTCAAGGTATGCCAAGGAAAAGCAGAGCAATCCTTACTTCTCCACCCAAAACTAGGTTTGGGTGAAAATCATGGGAGAGGGCCAGGAGATAGAGGATGTCACTGGATGGGACAGCCCTTGGAGGGCCACTGGAGCCAGGCATAAATCAGAGCCACCCTGAGATGGTGAGAAAGGAGGCCAGGAGCTGCACTGGTCCCCTGCCAGCTGCAGCTTGGGGAAATGAAACCTCCCTTGGCAAACCTTCGTCCCTCCTCTGCCTGGCACAACATGCAGCTCCCATCACACTGGAATTTGGGGGTCCCCATCACGCTGGAATTTGGCCTCCCCAAATCACTGAGTGTCTCTTGTCGTGTGTGTGTTACATACCCATAATAGCAGCCCCACATGGGCTGTGGGGTGAATGCAGGGCTTGGCTGAGGTAGTAGCAGTGTTTATGGGTATTACAAGTCACCACCAGAATCATGCATGCTGCACTTGCACTGTCAGGATAACAGTGAGAATAGGGACTGGGATATGGCATAAATCAGCTGTAAATTGTTGTCTTATCAAATTGAGGGAAAGGATTTCAAAGGCTTTCAGCAAAGGCACATAAGCACAGTGTGCTTGCTCACAGGCCAACCTCCCAATTTCATCCCTAAAGGTACAAGTAGGAGCTGGGCAGAAGTTTGCTGTGGGATGGAAAGGTCTGAAAGCATCTGAGCCAATTCAGCACCTAACTAATCCTGTGCTCAGTGGGATTTTAGGCATCATTCTCTTCCAGACCTCTAAATACACTCAAAGCACCTAACCTGTGGTTAATGGGACTCACATAAGGGAGGTGGGATGGACTAACATAATGGAGTGTGTGTCCCTTTGTAAGAGCAGGTGCTGCTGCTTGTCTCCTCTTTTTGATGAGGAGATGAAGGTCTGAGTGCAGTGAGGTAAAAATCACAGTTCACCCAGCCCAGTGAGGCAATGAGCCTGGAAAGATTGCTTCCAGCCCCTCCCAAATTTGAAGGACACTCCTATCTGTTTTAGGGGAGGTACCATGAGACTTCCAGGTGGTGGAGTGGTCTGGCTGGGAGGAGTGAGTGTGGAGACTGCAGCTTTAAAAATCCCTTGGCCCTACACAAGCATGGCTTGTGCTCACACTGCCAGGATTTACCCCAGGTGAGAGACAAGAGCCTGGTACCCACGTCGAGATCAGTCCCAGCTGGTCGGGTCTGCTGCCCTGGTCAGACCAGCCACATCAGCTGCAACGTGCAGGAGTAACCCTTCAAAAGGGAAGCAGTTTGAAATTAGGCAAACAGGAGAACGGCTTCCAAAAGGCACGAAAATTAGCTTGTTTCATGCTTAGAATAACCCCATTACCTCAATATCCTGAATGAATTATGCCAAACTTCCCATGCACACAGGCACACGCACAGAATCCCCCTTTGGGCTACTTAACAACAGTGAGGAATTTCAGAAGAAGCAGCTCCTGAAAAAAGGGAATTTGAAACAAAATTGTCTTTTGCAGCAGAACTACAAAGTGTGTATCATCATGCTTTGATATTTAGAATGGCAATTGTTCTTCTTATTGTGAAATGTATTTCTTTTGTACCAGCAAATCCTTGAAAAAAGCTTAATCTGGCACACATTGCACTGCAGGAAAATTCTCAAATTCTCAAATTAAGACCTCCTTGAGACACTGATCAATGCAGTGGTGAGGAAGGCCAAGAGGAAAAAAAAAGCAGCTCAGAGAGGCAAAATTATTTCCTTGCAGACGGAGAGGGTTATTTATTGTAAGCAAGGATGGGGCAGAGCTTACACTGAGATATGATGTTCGTGACTTCACTTCTCCTGTGTGAAACCAGAGCTGGGGATTTTACACCCAGGTAAAGCTGCTGTGGAGGTAAGTGTGCTTCAGGTGTGTTTAATGTTCTCCTTACAAATGGATGCTGTCAAACTCCACACATCTTTAAGAGCTTAAAATCTTGTTTGTGAACGTTTTTATTTCAAAGCACAGAATAAAATGCTGGACTCGCATGAAGTCCTTGCCTTTTCCCCATGTCTGCTCTTAGTTGCTTCTCCACATGTGACTGGACCATGAGTCCACGTTTTTCATCAGAGTGATCCAAAAGATTGTGTGTCACCTGGAAATTACTTTATGTCAGCACAACTCTTATCAGACATCAGAATGTCCCAACCAGCAAACTGGCCCAACCATGGGAACACTTCTACCCTTTCTTGCATGGAACAGACACAAATCCAGGGAAAATTTGTGTATACTTTTTCCTCCACTTGCAGAAATTCATAGTTTGGATATCTTCTCCCAAGTTTGAAGCAGTGGGTGGCAAATCTTGGAGAAGAAATGGAAAGGATAGGATGGGAGATTATATATGGCTGGTGAAAGGAATGCAGCAGGAAAGATGAATTGGTGAAAAGAACAAGCAAGCAACCAAAATATAAAATAAACTTACAGAAACATGCAGAAGTTCCAGTGAAAGGGGAAAGAGAAACAATCTGGGAATGTCAGGCAGAAATGTGGACAGTATATTTAGTTAAGCCACTGACACTGGTGGGAAAAGTGAAAATTGCAGGGTTTAGATCTTAATCCAGCAAGGGAATTTCAGCATGGGCTTATTTTTAGACATGTGAGTAATCTTCATGATTTCAGATCAGAAAGGTAGATCCCAGCTGGTATCATCCTGTTGTCAGCATGGACCTCACTGTTAGGGGAAAAAAAAAAAAGTTTTAAACCACTTTAAAGTCACATTTTATTTTTCCCTGTGGAAAAAAATATACATACCCAAATTAATTCAGATTAATAAAGATATGGAAGTGGCTGTTGTGAGATGGGGAAACAGGGTTTAAGGTTTCCTGTGGGCTGAGACAGGTCTGCCTGGGAAGGCTGCTCCTGCTCCAGTTGTGTTTTGCTGGGAGCAGGCAGAGGCAGAAAAGCAGAAGGATGGAGTCACTTCTGGCATGATGGAGTGAGCAGCAGGACATGGGCACCCAAGACATCACATCCTCAGGAGTGGGACTTGTCTGGTGTGGAGAAAACAGGGCAGATCACAACTTTGTCCACCCCAGGCTCTTGCAACCTGTACAGAACATGGCTTGGGTGGAAAGGAAAACAGAAGAGCATCTGAGGGTGAGCCTGCCTTGAACACTCAGTGCACAGTTTATTATGCTTACATTTTAGATTAGATCATATTATTGTTATATTATTCCATAATATTATTGTTATATTATTCCAACTCCACTGTCTCCTCTTAAAAGTCAGACCAGAGAAAAGTTTGATATAAAGTATTTTATTCACTGTATTTTAGGGTGGTTTTTTTGGAGGGGGAGGCAGGGTTGCTAGTTCTTTCTGCATCCATCCTTTTAAAATGCTCTCAACAAGTGTTTGGAAGCTTTCAGACGCTGAGAATACAGTGATGCTTGGAGTGACCCAGCTCTAGGCGAGCTCTTCCTACGTAGAGATGGTCCTGCTCTCGGTGACATTTTATCACTTCCTGCAAGCACTGCATTGTCCCCTGACACAGGAAAACCCGCCATGGGCTGTTCCTTATGTGCCACAGATCTCCCCTGATACCAAAAAGATTAACCACAACCTCATCATCCCCTTTTTGTGCTGGGCTTCGTACTGGTAAACCTGCTGGCTATTGAAATAGCCAAAGAAAACTCCACCTCCTCCTGCAGAGGCTGCACTTAGCCAACTCCACACTGCTCCAGAGCTTCACCCTCTGCAGGGATTTTAGGAAATTAGGATGCTTGAAGGGGTCTCAAGTTGCTGGGTGCAGTGTGATGTCATGGAGAGATGGTTCCTCCACTGGACATTGATGTGGCATTTGTGGGCCCCTTGGAGAACCCCAAATCTGTGAGGAATTACCACCTCCCTTGAAAAGGAGCACATCTCAAGGCATTGGCTGATCAGAAAGACCTTTGTCTGCCTGCCTGTGACCTCATATCTGCTGCTTAACAGGTAGATTTTTAGCAAATACACCCATATAAGAAGAATTTGTCAGCAGGTTACTCTGCTTCTTTCCATTGGATTGTCGTGAGCAACTTCAACAATGTCCCATAATTAAAAATTTATTTTGGAAGAGGTTGGAAACCAGTGAGAGTTAGCTAGTCCATCCTCATCCTTTTATCAGTGACATGGTGAGTCACTGAAATTTAGGAAGTTAGGAAAAGATAAGGAGAACTCCATTAACTGTGCTCCTCCAAATATACATCAAATTGTATCCAAGTTTCTTCTAAGGAGGAATTAGGGAATATGAAAGAGATGGAGAAATGACTGATGTGAAGCAGGTCAGATGCTCAGAAAATATAGCATTTTTGGGGAAAAAAATAAAAAGGGG
>VYXF01010817.1:832051-859825 GCA_013397295.1 Polioptila caerulea | reverse complement strand
TTTTTTTTCCCCTCTCTCCTTAATGTATTTTTAGAACGTGAGTGTGGTATATGCTCTTGCGTGCTGTATGTACAGAACAGCTAAAATAAAACAGAGGCATGGAAAACCCCAGCAAATAGCAGCAGTGCTTCCATGCACAGGGCGTCCAAAGCCTCAGTACTCTGCTGGGTTTATTTATTAATATTAATTGCTCGATCTTTGTAATTTGTATCATATGGAAACTAATTGCTGAATTGAAGGTTTACCAAACCTCACAGGGCTCCAAAATCATTTATCGCGTGCATCTGAAAAATAAATCTACTGAACTTTTGTTAAGAGGAAAGGCCAGCATCTTTCTGGGAATCCTCCACATGAAGTTTCTCTTTCTGAAGGCAAGGACTCTTGGAAATAAGTCCTAGTAAAGTATGGCTTTACTCAGTGAGTACTTAAGTGTATGCAGAAGGTCAGTGAATTTCTAGAGAAAATTAAATCTTAGCTAAATCTTGTCTTGCTTTTATCTATTAATAGAGGGAGGGAAACAAACATAAATCATCTGTGAGATTGACATTAAATAGAAAAATCAGTCTTTTTCCCAAGGGCTAACTTGCCCAACATAACCTGAAAACTTCCTAAATTTTGCCTTTTTGGGGAGGGATCCTTCAACTGTGGTCTGTTGAATCAGTATGAAGTGGGCCTATTTCTCCTCTGGAACTGGTTCAGCACTTCATTAACAGAGCAGATTTGCGTTAATGTGAGGAGTAATCAAGAAGCTCACGTTTTGAGAAGGGCCCCTGTAGTAATGACGTGCCAAGTCGTGATTCCTCCCCTCATCGGTCCCAATTACACCGCCCTTACTCACTCCGAGTGGCACTTCACTGCGCAAGTGCTCCCTGCGATGCTTGTGTGACTCCTTGTGTACTACAGTGCCAATCTAGGTGAGGTAGAGTGGCGCTTATTTTTTTTTTTCATAACTATTTTATTCCCTTTCTTTGAAATGACAACGTGTTGGATACCTATTTTTCCTTGGGCCATGAAGAAAACTTCTGAGGATTAAATGTAAATCTGCTTTGTTAAGTGACCATTCCAAACCCCCCCTGTTTAAGACTTCTGTGCTGCCAAGGGAAACGAGCAGGTAAGTTTTCTGTGTGTTTAGCTTTCCCTTGTTGCTACTGGAAGTGGGAAAAAGCTTGTTGAGAAAATTAATTATCTTGTCCTGAAATTCCTCTGCGCCTGTGGGATTCCACACCTATATGCGGTGTTCAAGTTGGAGTTGTTTTCCTAATTCCCCTCTGTCTCTAGAACCGCCCCCACCCCCCAGACATTCACATTGCATTGTTAAAATGTTTGCTATTGAAATCACTGGCAGAGGGATCAGGCCCTGGGCTGGTTTTCTTTAAAGCCATTGATAATGACTTGGATGTGATGTTGTAGAAAGATAATATTATCTGGTGCTTCCATAGCTCAGACCCACTGTCTTACTACAATCTCAGAAAGAAGCTCTCTGCTAAGCAGCCTGTGGAGAAAATACGTCTAACAAAGCAGAATTGTCCTCTGCCTTTCTGTGCTTATTTATGAATCTCTTGAAAGTTTGTTTGATACTCTTTCAGAACAAGACAAGATCCCTTCGTGTTTGTTTCATGTTTTCACTTCCTCCTATGACTGTGTTCATTGCTAAGCCTTTGTGTCACTGATTGAGATGTTATTGTAATTAACATTAATTATGCAAACTAGATTGTTTTTAGAGGCTCTCCAGCTCTGTATAGATACTGTCAACTTGTTTGTTTGTTGAACAAAAATCCACACATTTCACCATTCTCAGAGGAAATAGATTAACCGATTCCAAGTTAATATGTGCATGGAAAACCGTAGCAAAATCAAGTTATATTGGCTCAAATGGCACATTGAATCTTGATGGATGTGGTGAACCAAGTATGGTTGGATCTGAAATATCAAGGCAGGGCAAACAGGGGGAGCAGGAAAGGGGACTTCAGGTACAGTCATTCGGGGAGGGTGTTTACCCTGCAGAGTTCCATTATGTTTTTTTCCAGATAGACAGTACTAGATCAATTAGGCCAAATTCTGCTGTCCCTGATTGAACAAAACTCTCACTAAAATTTACTGGAGCTGCCTGATTGAATTTGTTTGAGAAAGGGAGAAAAATGGCAGAGTTTATGTCATTAATTATTTAGGACGTTTTTTATTTTAGACTTGGAGAAGCTATCTTCCTTAAATTTGGTTTAGAAGGTGTTCCAGGGTTGTCATTTTAAAAGAAAAGCTTAATAAAAGTATCTTTAAAATATACATCCCTGTAGCAATGGTAACATTTTATATTTTTTTTACAATGTTAATTTTAGCGATGTTCACAAAAGTCTCCATGTCTGATTCTGAATCACCCTCTTGAAACCCTTCTGAGCTGAGAAGGACTTCAGAATTTCTCCCCAGAAGTCAAAATTGTTGCAATATTTATATGTTGTGTTCTTGTGTAGTCTTAGGAAAAAAAATAATAGAGGCGGAGAGAGTTTAAATGGGAGTTGGTTGTCATGATATCACATCTGAAAATATATGCAGACTGGCAGATTATTCCCTGTCTTAAAAATCAAGTCTCTCTAATTTAAATAAGCAAAATTTGGTTTGCAGTTTGCTTTGGGTAATGAAAGAGGTATTTTTTTTTTTTGTTTGTTTCTACTTTTGGTGCAGTGGTCCTCTGGAAAGTTAGAAACAGCGCCCTGGGGCTCAGCGAAGTGGGGGATGTGTAATTGTATGGGAAGGTTCCATAGCATCAGTGAATTAGCATTAGCAGCTGAGTGAGTTTGTTAAGCTGTAGAGATGGCATTATGGAAATCAATAAAATGCTGATTTCTTTTTCTTATTGCAGATTCCGTGTTAAAAGGAAAAGATGCTATTTGTTTGTCTGCTTTTCATGTAGGCTTGCCAAACCATTAGTTGATTTGGAAAGGCAGGTTTTTCAGTTCCAGCAACCAGTAGTCAGGTTTGTTTTGTTTTGCTTTTTTTAAACTCTTTTAAATCTTTATTTATTAGATTGTCTTCCAGAAGTGACACTAACATCCTGGCCTGCAAGCAGCTTCACGTGTGTCTGTTTGTCAGCAGAGGCAAAAGGGAAGGTCACTTATTTTTCTTATGACATGCTGGTGTGGCATTGTTTGTTGTAGCCCAAATGCTCTATGTTCTTGATGTTCCTGTTTCTGCTTTAAATTCAATTCTCCCAAGAATTTGGAGGATACTGATGCTGAAATCCACATTTGAAATAAAGGAGAAATAGTGACCTTAACTGTTTTCAGAGGTGTGAGTCAGGAGGAATGATATTAAGCACTGTAAGGTGTGTAATATGCATTGGCCTTTATTTCTTTGTCTCAAATCTTCTCCTGCTTTTATACCAGAGAGACAGGTCCCCAGATCGTTCATCACACTGAGCTCTTACAGAGACATGACAGACCAGCAGCCTTATGTTGCACGCCGTGGAACGTGTTCGATGCATTAGGTTCTGATGATCTATATAAAACATTTTAATTGGGAGGAGCTGTAAATGGGAACGGCTGTCTTCTAATCCAAGGGCCTCGCTTTTTCTTCTCTTCCTCCCGATTGAAATGAAACTCAAGTTCGTGATCTGATTATTCTCTCTAAATGTAGCTGTATGCTCTGACTCCTGATGAAATTATTTATTCTCGCTAAGGTACCCCTCTTAAATCCCCCACTCTAAGGTTTGGGGGACCCCTCTCTGCCTTTGTGGTGGATGCTAATTTGGTGGCCTTTCTGGAACTAAGAAGGTCCAACCCTGCGGCTTCCTCAAGGATGCTGTGGCAAGCATCTGTTCTGTGACATGTGAGCAGCCTGTGTAACAGAGTTTGGATACCATGAGGCTTGTGGAGCATGTTCATGTATGGAGAGAAACAGTCCAAAACGCTGGGGCTGTGATGCAGACAACACTGAAGGTTGGCAACTTGGAAAATGAATTCTGTGGTTAATTCTGTCATGTTGACATTTCAGAGGGAAGGTTTGTAGAGGTGTGGTCCCGGCGAAGGTAATGGGTCCAGCTGCATAGATAAAATAGCAGCCTTACTCTTACCTCTTTGGTAACCCAAACCTGTTTGCTGATAAACTGGCAAAATTATGTTTATAGTCTCCCTATCCTCTGTTTCTGCTAATCTCTAATTAAGTAGATCCAGGGAAGGCCAGCATGGTGCTTTTAGTGCTCAACTACAGCTTGGAAATGACACTGCTTTTTAATGATTACGAGCAGGTGAAGTGACAGGAAGGGCAGAGATGCTGGAGTAATGTGATCTGCAATTAAATTCCTGATTCTCTAAAATATTTACCCATAGCTGTAGTGATCCACAGTACTTCATATCCGGCATTGGCTGTGTGTGTCCAGGTAAGGGACAGTTAAAATCACAGAAATACGAGAAGGGGGAAAGAAAAAAGGGATAAAGAGATCTTAGCTGAACCAGAACAAAACCTCTTTAGCTCCTACCATTTGAAATAGGGAGGAATCCCAAGAAATAACGAGGGTGAAGTCTCTCACAACTGCAAAATTACTGTAGTGATTGTGACCCTGAAAAAGCAGAATCTAGATAGAGAAGGAATTGTAGTTACTCTGTGGTCTTGTCATAAACTTGCTAATGTGGTTAAAGCATTAGTTCTGAAAATAAGTGCATTGAGACCTTGGAGTCTTTTCCTTAAAAATGCACAAGTCTATATTCATGTATTTTCTGTGAGCCAAAATAAAATACTGCTTGTTGGATTACCCAATTTCAATATTGTTATTAAAAAAAAAGAAATGCACCCTGTTTTCCACCTGCCAGATTAAGTCAGATATTACTGTGGATGTCTTTTTTTCTTTTATCTTCTTTTTTCTGATTGTTTCCTTCCAAGAACATTTTCATCGTCTGCTTTCCTATTTTCTGTCCTTCTGAATTCCTTTATTGTTGTTGTCTTGATTCCTTCCACTTCTTTCCAGATAATTATTTTTTTCAATTTGTTATTGTTCCTTCTAGCCTTAATCTCCACTAGCCTTAATCTACCAGTGTTGCTGCTTGCCTATAGAATCACAAGGTCCATGTTGAGGTGTGTCATGCCAATAATATTTAGAGCCCTCTGTCCTGGGCAAGGAAAAGCTTTACCACTGCTGGCCTGTAGTCCAGTGGAAAACGTGAAGGGAGAGCCTGTTGGAGGTGTGACTTGAATTGGTGCAGTCATCTAGAAGGAGTCAGGGCCACAGCCAGAAATTATACCCAGGTGTCATCAGCTTTCAGACACGTGCCCTGTGCTGTAGCAAAGCAGGTTTTTTGCTTCTTCTATCCTTCGCAAAGCTCACCTTTTTTTAATTAATTTGTTTTTCTGCTTCTCCATTTGGCTGGCTTTTTTGGTTTTGTCTTTTCTCCTCTGTAATATGTAATAGCTACTAATGACCTCTCAAACTGCATCACAGGGGTGTTAAGGCTAGTGTGTTTTCCCTCATCCTGTCTGGAATATTTGGCTGTTGCCAAAGAAATTGAGGTCAGAATCAGTGACTCTTGAGTACTATGCACTGAAAGTGTATGTACATATGTGTTGAAGATACCAAAATACTGTTAAAAAAATCAAACAAGCTTTGTAAAGTTAAAAAAGCTAGTACTTGTTTTGAGATGCAGTGTGAGAACTAAGGTATAAAATGAGATAGGCAAAGATGCAGCCTTTTTCAGAGAACCTTTAAACTATTAAACCTTTTCTAAAGGAACATATCAGTTCTTTGCTGAACCTACTCAACTGAAGGAAGGTGAGTGGTCCTCCTTCCTGTGAGGGAACAGACTTGATAGTAAACTTTCAAAACAGGGCTGAGGTCTTTAGGCCTGGTGGTGGTGATGGTTGTTGCCTGAACTCAAGTGAAGGAAGTAGTGGCAGATATGCAGTGGAAAAATGCCCAGGAACAGGCATTCAGCCAGTTCAAGGAGGCTGTTTTAACTGTCCTTTGATTTGGAATATTTTTAATTTATTCTGTTTTCAGATATTTCAGTGCAAATTCTAGAAAAGGCAGTTTCTGTCTTTTCAGGTTGGCAGATTTTTGTAGTATGCCTATCTTGAAAAATCAAAAAGAAGGAGGAGGTAAAAAAGTAAATGTCAGAGTTTTCTTCTGTCCCTTCTGCCATGTTCAAAATGATATGTCATCTCATTCTTATCCTTGTTCAGAATAAAAGCTGTGATAATCCATTTCCTTTGCTGTGATAATCCCTTGCCCAAATGTCCTGGTAGCATAATTTGATTGTGGTGCTTGGACAGCCATCATATCACTCCTACAAAGCAACAGTCATAGTTGTTACAAACAACAATATAATCCAAGAAATCCAGAGTTAAAGTACTTACAGCAGAGACTAATTGCATGCTAGAGAGTATTACTGTATCTTCCTGACTGACGTCCCTCATTGGCCAAGACAGACTTGCAGATGAGTTCTTAACATATTATTTAACAAGATGGTTGTGCTCTGTGTTTAAATTGCTTGTTGTTGTGAAGTTCCTTTATTGCCCCTCCCCAGTGTGGGGTTCAGAACCTCCTTATTAGTTTTATGGGAAAGCCACAGATCCAGATTCCTTCTGGGACTATTGCAGTGTGGAGGGAACAAATTGTAGGGATTTTTTCAAGAGCTACAGTAGCCTGTGCTCCTTGCCCAAGAAAAGTTAAGAATCCTTATAATCGCTGGGGGTTTTGTGTGGTTTTTGTTTAATTTTTTATTTTTCCTTTGCCTTTCTTTCCCACTTGAATGCTGATTCTGAAGGAGCTGGAGCAATTACCCAGCCTATCTTACATCTTCTCATTCAGAAAAGGATGGAGTGGGAAAGGAGGTCTGCATTGGGCTTCAGATATTCTCTCTAGCTTCTTTGGCACCCCAAAGTCATATTACTTCAACCTGAAAAACAGCAGAGGAAAAATTCCTGCTTGAGCACTTTTTCCTGGCTTTAATGAGAGATTTTTACAAAGAGAGGAAACATAGGTGTAGGTGAATGCATCTAACACCCTTTAGGAAAGGGTCACCACCACAGGGACGCTGCTGAAAAAGGATACCAGATCCTCCCAGACTGTACCAGGCTCTTTGAAAGGCTCCTGTTAAATAAAGAAGCTATATAGCCAGTGTGCATGTATATTTCTGAAGGTTATGCTGGATTTCTGCCATACCACAAACTCTGATTAGAATAATTTATAATAAAAAGTGAGGCATGGATTCCAGAAATGGATAATGTGATGGGGGAAAGAGGGAGGTGAGTAGCAGAGAAAGCAAATCTGAAGGTTTTCCTGGTCTGTAGATGTACCCCAAAGTGTGGATTTACTGCCACTGTCTGTAGGAAGAAGCTACAGTCCTAATTTTCGATGTTGGAGATGACTGTTATATGGTTGGCTTAATACACATACTGTGCACTGCTGTTTGTTTATTTATTTGCAGTAGGACTCGGGATATTTCAGGTACTTTCCAGGTGCTTACAGATAATTGCTGCTCCAAGGACTTCACAAATCAGAGAGGCCAGAAGAAAGTAAATGGGCAGGAATGTAGTGCTGAGAAGCAGAACGAGCTTCACAGGGTGCAGGGCCCTTGAGAGCAGTGTGCCAGCGTGGGGCAGAGGTGCTGTGCAGGTAAGATGGGGCAGAGGATGCCTGCAGTGGCCTCCAGGAAAGAAATGGGTACCTGGTGTGTCTGGAAAGAAAAGAGATCCTTTAGCTTTCCTTCTGCATTGCAAGTCAGTCTGTGGTCAGTTTAGAGCTCCCAACCCCTGATCTCTCTCTTGGATCCTTTCCCCTGTGTTTGTGATTGTGTGATGTGGTGGCTTTGTAAGTGGAGTTATTCTGTCATGTTCTGTGCAGAGAAATGCTGTGAAAATGGGAGAGCAGGGAAATGAGGCTTGTGAGGTGTGTGCGTGCAATATGAGTCTTGACATGGCCAGGGAGAAGTAGCACTGGGGTTTAGCACAAGCATTCTTTGGGGCACAAAGTGTCATCATCGTCAGATCTGTTTTTTTTTTTTTATTTCTTTTTTTTTTTTTTTTTTTTTCTGTGATTAAGGCCCTGAGCATGCCTGTAATGCAAAACAGAAAACATAAAGAAAATGTTTTCTCTTCAGCCATCATTCTAGCATGCTTATGTGTGTATGAATCATTCCTCCTCCATCTGGAAGGATGAGATGCAGAGCTCTTTTCTAAGGAGGTATCTAAAGTACATCCTCATAGCAGCCAGCAATTGGCATGACAAAAGGGTTATAGCAAGTGGCTGGCACTTTTCCCATTCATCTTGCCACTGGAAACATAACGCTTTTGCAATGTGCTTGTTCTTCAGGCTCCAGTGTGCAGAGCCAGTCCTTGGGACATGCAAACAGAGCAGTTGCATGTTGTTCGCTTTTGTTTGAGGCACCTCCTCAGCAGCCCAAAAACTGGGAAGAGGGGATAACACCCATAAACTGTTCTCCTTGACTGAAGCATGACGTGGAGTGGATGGGAACAGTGGGGTACTTGTGGAACATCCCCAGGTGTGGCAAGATGGGCAGCAAGGCATCTGGCACTGCCAGTGTAACATCAAGTATGGGAGAAGACTTTGTTTTTCATCTAACCTTGTATGCTTTGCACAGAACAAGGAAAATAAAATAGTGTTGGGTGCACAAGGAAAAAGGTCTGATTTTTTAAAATGTCGTCTGTTGTTCGTGTAAACTATTTTGTATGTATTGTGTCTTTCACTTGATTTACAAGAAGACCAAGGCCCTGAATCAATTAATGTAGTCTTAAGTGTTCCTGTGATGTCAAGAAAGGGTTTCATTGCACTTTTTTTTGGTAGGGGAGTGTTTATTGTGGTGTCAGAGCAGGCAGTAGAAAGAAGGGCCCCTTAATCTCAGTGCTCTGCTTTAACAGCTCTATTGTTACCTTTCTCTTTTGCTGACCATAACTAGGAATGTCCTTGTCTTGCAAGCAGTGGCCAGCTCTGTATGTAGTTCAAACCTAAATGTAGAAGCTGGGTGTTCTGCTGAAGCACTCTTGAAACTCACCAAATGCATGCCCGTGGGATTGGACATGTCTTTGCTTCCTTCTTTTGAAGGGTGGTTGGAGATGAGGTAGAGGACAGTCCAGGTTTCATTGTGTGCCCTTAGGGTCTTTGTTGCAGTAATGAGATGATGTTTTGGACTAGTTGTTCTCAGAGCAGGGACCAGTGGATTTTCCTTCCTGGGGAGTGCCTCTGCAGACAGCAAGAGCCTCTCTGCCCCCTATTCCTGCTCTGCTTTTTAGCCAGTGTCCATTCAGCAAGGCAGGCTCCTTTCTGCTGCAGGAGCTGAAAGTCATCTGTCCACCTCACACTGGGTACTCTGGAGGTTTAGGGCACTGGCCCTGCAAGACCTCAGCTGACTTGGATCGCTGTGGGAATGGCAGGCAGGAAATCACCAGTCTGTTTTATGGGAGAGGGCCAAGTCCTGCTCTGCTGCATGGAGAATGCAGGCTGCCTAGTGCCTTGTATATGAAGCACTTCAGCTTTTTGAAGGACAGGTTCCTGTCTTAGTGCATGGATGGAGAAACCTCGTTTCTGCCTTGCAAAGGGTGGGTTCAAGAATGCAGCCCTGTTCTTGGCATCTCTTATGAGCTGACTCTTCACAGTGACATGCTGACCTCTGGGATTCAAAGTACTATCCTGTTCCTTGATGTACTTTGGGTTTGGGGTAGAGGGAGATGGCTGGATTTCTTTTTTTTTTTCTGCAGGAGGGCTCCTCTTCTGAGGTGAGAACAGCCGTGCCCCTTTCCTTTAGAGCTGTTGTGACTGCAGGCAGGGACTGTGAAACCCTCCTGTGCCACTGAACACTGTGTGTCTGTCTGCTGCTTCCCAAAGTGCTTTTGGGGGGCTGCTCTGGATCTGGGATGTTAAATGTTGTCCCAGAAAGCCACTCTGCCCTGGAGAGTGAAATACTCTTACATATTAGGGCACAGTGTTGGACTTTGTATCTGGGGAGAGCTTTTCTTTGACTATGTTTCAAGCTTCTATATTTATATTTTTTTCTGATACATGATAGCCTAGAGAAGACCCTTCAGGCAGGGATGCTTTGTTACTTTCTTTAGCTTCATAATTGCTGTTTATACTATAGTGCAATAAACACAATTAGCATTTTTGGCTTATTTCAGGGTGTGTGCTTGCATGTGAAAAAGATTGGATATGTTAACTCTGCCGTC
Source organism: Polioptila caerulea (assembly GCA_013397295.1). NCBI lineage: Eukaryota > Metazoa > Chordata > Aves > Passeriformes > Certhiidae > Polioptila > Polioptila caerulea. Next base: position 849,664 of record VYXF01010817.1, on the reverse strand, counting down.
TTTCTTACCTGTGCCTGAGATATTATCTGATTATGATCTTTCCTGATACATTACTGGTTTGGAAAGGAAATAACACTATACTTTCAGAAACATTTCAGTAGGTTGACTTCAGTATGCAGTACAGTGGTAACAGGGGGATGAGGGGTGTTACGTTCAGTCTCTTGCTTTGAAAACCGGCCTGTGGATCCTGCTGAGCACGGTCAGCAGGTGGAGGATGTTCACACTGCACGCTCCACCTGCTGTGTCCACTGGAAACATGCTCCATGTGAATAAATTCAGTTTTGCTTTTCTCTGTGTCGTGGGTCAGAGGGGGACCCCTGAGGCAGAAGAATTGCTCTGCCATGTGTGCACGAGTACACTCAGCAGGTGTAGTGTGTCCTGTAAAGTGTTAGGTATTTTCTAGCCCAAGTCAGCTGTGGGTATTTTCACTTGTTGAGAGGCTGAAGACCAGGTTCCCGTAACTTAAATTGTGCCCAAGGCTCTGTGCTAGAAGGCCAGGGGTCAGATGGAAGGAAATAAAAGATACAGTGACATAGGTGCAGTTTAGGACATGTGAATCTGGGTCCTCCTCTCCTGAAATACCACTGTGCCAGAAGCAGCTGATGTAGGAAGCTGCTAGGAACAGGCCAGGCCAGTAGCCGTATTTCACTTTCCAAAGTATTTCTAAATATCCCAAACTAGATTTCGCGTCTTTAACCGATTTGAATTCTCAAGCCAATCCCTTCAATGCTGGGCAAAGAACTTGATCCAAGCAGTGCTCTTTATTACTGGAAAGGTCCTGACTTCTCACTTTACCCTCTGGAGAGTAACTGGAGGGGTGAGGGAGGCCTGGAGCTGTGCTAGTACATGTGTTGTTTTCTGTCTCTGGGGATTTTTGTTGTTGTGCATTCTCTTGTTTTTCCGTCTTATACAAAATCTGAAAGCTTGTGTTGCAGCTGTGGCCTAGAAGGAGTAGTCAATGCTCTGATAGAGCTGGTGATGAATTAGGGGGAATTTTGGGTTCTTGGACAGGGATGCTGAGGTTGCTTTGCAGCCTTTCGAGTGTGCTGGGCTGTTGGGGACTGAGCCCTCTCAGGCTTGCTTGTGGCCACAAAGAGTGTGATCTCTCACTGTGTTGGCCCTGGTAATCTCTGACGATCAGTCATCCTCTTCTCATTTGGAAGAACTTTGACCTAATGAGAGATACATCAGCTTGAGTAATTTCTATTTGAAGATATTAAGCTCTGTGAATACTGAAGAATATTGTATCCTAAGCTTTTGAGCACTTCTGAGTGCAATGAAGTACTGTTCTTGGAATGATTTGTTTCAACTATAGGGCTAGTTTAAATAGAACTATTTAAGTACATGTTGCTGTTCATCATACATCAAAAAGTGAAGTTCAGTGAATAATGAGTTACCACGGGGCACCACAATGAGATAAGAATGCATCGTAGCTTTGCAATAAATGGCAAAGTCATTAAAAGAAAAAAGGACTTTTTGTCTATAAGCTTAATTGGAAAAGCCAGAAGTCTGGAGTGGAGATTTTTAGCATGCTGACCAACTGAAATATATTGTAATAAGAGCAAATTTATGTGTGTGCAGAGGGTGCCCAAGATTTTGATTGCTGCGTGAGACACATGGCTTTGGGGTATTTTCCTGTGTATGCCTTTTGTGTAGATAAGTGACATGCCTGATTTCTGGTCCTGGAGGGAAAATGTACTACCTTATTATTGAGCAGCTTTCCAAGATGCAGTAGTTGTCATTAAAACTCAGCAGTAGACCACGGAGCTGTATTTGGCAGGTGGGGATTTTATTTTCCCTGAACTTTTAATGGCAATGACTTGCAGTTATGTCATACTGTAGTTTTAAAGTGTGCAAGGCAGTTTGGCTCATTTATGTTCTCATTCAGGTTTCTAATGTGCACACAGAAGCAGCTGCTTTCTGGGATTGCTGGTAATATGGATGAGGATGGCCAGCCCTTGATGTGTACAGGGATATCAGGCACTCCCTCTTTCGCTGAGTTTTGCAGCAAAGCCACTATACTGGAATTTCCCTGTCCGCAGAATGCGGCTCCACCCCGCAGTTTATAAAATACTTTAAATAAAAAATTTTAAGAGGAATGATGTGCAAGATCCATGTCACTTCTCTTCCCTTTGTGGTGCTTACTTTAAGTTATTGCTTTCAGCAAGTAGGATCATTGTACCACAGTGGTCTCGGGGATAGTTAGCAGGACACCACGATCTGCCCATCTGCAGCAGCTCTGCTGGAAAGGTCTCATCTGCAGGAGCCCTTGTTTGCTCTTAAGGATGAAATGCAATTGAGCATCTGGTGAAGTTTGCTCTATGGTAGAAATTAACTATAAATATATACCTGGGGATTTTTAAATCATTAGTCTTAAACTGATTATTTCCTGCCAGTTGTAGGACTTCAAGAACTGCTTTTTCTTCCGTAAGAAAAATATCTGTTCAGTGGGCAAATGCAATGCTGCAGGTGAGATATGGCTACAATAATGCATGAAGAGCAGTGTGAGGAAAAAACAACTTCCTGCTCTGTGGTGTTCCTGATTTTTTTTTCCCCCCTTAATTACATGGAGTTGGAAGGGTGAGTTGGTAGGATATGAGTGTTGCCATTCAATAATAAGAGTTGTGGTCATGGGTGCCATGCAAGTGTGAAGTTTCAAGAGACTCTAATGTGTTTTGGGGGACAGACCAGGAATAATTCAGGCCTGCATATGGCTTTCTCTGGTAAAAAGGTAAGTTCAGGAAATATCTGCAAAGCTAGTGCCCAAAGCTGGAATTGTGCTCTCTATTCCAGTTAAACCCATGTGTAAACAAACCAGTTCACTTCATGTTCCCATTAATTTGGACTGCTTACCTTTCCAGTTTTTCTAGCTTGTGATTTGAACAGAATGAGCTGGTAGGAAAAATGACAGTCTGAAACTGGCTTGGCTTGTCTCTGGCTTTCCCCAGAAAGCCAGTTCCTTTTCTACCACCAAAATAGGGCCTGGCTCCATAGCTATTGTTCAGGACACCTGAGACAGCAAGATCATCTGCCACTGCCTAGAAAAGAACAGCAAGGAAAAACTTTCAATCCTTTGCCAGCTCCTTCTGCATCATTCTACCTGCTAAGGCCTTTCTCCACTGTGCAAATGGTGTAGCAGCTGTGGCTTGAAAATCCCTGGGGCTTCCCCTCACCCTGGAATATTTAACTGTGTCCAGCCCTGGCACTTTTACAGCACAGGCAGCAGAAGCTGTGCGTGGGGCTGGTGTCACGTCTGTGCCGAGCACTCTGCTCTGCCTGTGCCTCCTTCCAGCACGGCCACACTGTACAAAGCAGGATGGCCCCTGGGAAGACAAGTTGTGCCACTTTTCTGACTTGAGGCCTTCAGGCCTGTGATGACCCTTTTGTCCCTGAAGAAGGGAATACCATGAAGAAGCCTTTCCTTTTTAATGGGGAACCAAAACTCGGCTTACTGAGGGATTTCTAGGACCAGTTGAAGTAGATTTTCCCACTGTATGTGTGAGGGGGGAATGGCAAGGAGGAGACTGGATACTCAGTACAGCCTTTAATTTGATTATGTAACTCCAGTGTATCATGCTCATGACGTGTGTTTCTGACTTCACCAAGAACCACTGAAGGTGCAAAGCTGTGTCCTCTCTGTTCCAGGAAGTCCAGACAAGCTTCTGGCTCAGCAGTCAACAAGTCCACAGAGTTCTTTTGGTGTTTTGATGCCTGTGGAACGAATAGTTGGCAGTAGAAATAATTTTCTGGCTTTTGTTGCTGACTGTGACAAAAAAAAAAAAAAGTCAGCTTTCTTGACCTGCAGCAATGCCAAGGCTGTGTGCAGGCTGGAGAATTCAGCCATTGGTCTTTCCCTGGTGCCTTGGGTCTTTGGAGAGAAATGTAATTGGTATTAAAGTAGACCTTAACCTTCCATGGGATTTTGTTGAATTCAGAGGTCTGCAGCTGAGATCTGAGGGCTGCCTTCTGGTCAGGCTCACTTCACCATCAATTTTTGTATGGCTCTGCATGGGGCAGTAGTAGAGATTTTGATGTTCTGTATTCTCACACATCATCACTCCATGCTTTGGTGTGCTGCTTGTGTATCAGTGGATACAGTTGGGATGCTTGCCTACCAAGAGTGTTTCCTTTTTTCCCTTGATATTGCTAGAAGCCATTCTCAAGTATGTTTTGCCAGACAAAATAAAATGAGACCTGTGAATCCCAAACCTCAAGATTTACTGTAGTTTCCAGTGGGGGAAATGAAGCAGATTGCAAACTCCCAGAAAGTTGTTTGAATGCTCTGTGAGGAATACTGCCCAAGAAAGGGGTATTCTTGCTTCTTTATAGAGAACAAGAGATCTGCTGAGACCATCTTCTCTAGCCTTATGTAGCAGTGTAAAAATAATTCATGGGAGTTTTATTTTTGACTAGCAAGTTGAGGAGTAGCCATCAAAGTTATTAGAGCTGTGATTAACTGTGTTGCTTTGATCTTGTGGCTGAATCAAAAATGTGGATTGGTTTGACCTGAAACAAGAAAAGTTTCTTTTGCTAACATGAAAAATTAAGATTTTGACTAATCCTGAACCCAAGTATTTTGGATTGTCTAAAGTCCTTTAGGTTAAAGAGTGATTGAAAACAGTTTTCTAGTTTCAGGGAGAAAGAATCTTTATGGCTATTCACTGAATTGAAGTTTATTTCAGTCCTCTTGAATCCACTTTTTGCTGAATATAACATGGGAAAGGGAAAGGGAGCTGTAGTCCCCCCAGAGTCTCTCCTGTATCATGAGAATGGAATCACAACTGTTCAGCTCCCTTTTTCAAAGCAATGCTGCACACATCTCTGCCATAATCCTCTAGACCAAAAAACTTCCCAGCATTGGTAACAGACAGACAAAACTGAAAGACTGTCACAGTGAGAAACAGAGCTTTTTTTTTTCCTTTTTCCAGAGAGCAGTGTGCATGTAGAAGGCAAGTGAAAATTATTCCCTAATGAAAAAGCAGTAAAATTGCTGAAGAGCACAACTAAACAAAGGTCAAACTGCATTCTGAATGGAGACAGAGGCTAAACCTATTTGCAGTACATACAGAGTGCAGTATGAAATGTAGGTAACCAGCCCAAGGAACATTACCATGCACAGATAATACATATATGTGTAGATAAGACATGCAATCATACTTTTTGAAAGCCTGTCATCAGAACAGATTGCAAAGCACAGAATGCACACAGGAGTTCAAAAAGACGTAGCTGCAGAACATAATACCAAGGTCACCACAGAAACAGAGCATTTTTTTTTTCAAGAACACAAGAAGCATGTCAAGGAATAGGGAATTAAGGAAGTTGTTTGAGAAACTGATACAAGTCCTGACATTCCAACAGTGTGTATGATCCATACTGCATCCCCTTTTTCCCTGAGATATGAAGGAAAAGGTGAAAGTATTAAAAAGAGGGGTTGACAATTCAATGTATTGAGTAGTGTCAAGCAAGTTATTAGCATATGGTTCTGCTGTGCAGAAAGAAATGCTGTTTTGAACTGTTGTCTTTATACATGAGGTCTAGATGAGGCCACCTTGAGAGTGTGGTTACATGGGGAAGGTACAGAGATGAGGAGGCTTCCAAAAGAGGAAATTGTGTCTAGACTTCAAAATGCCAGTTCTCAGTTTTGTTTTAGGTGGTGATATCCTGTCTGGTGTCTTTGAGGAGAAATAATTGAGAGAAAACAGTCGGTGACATGTAAGGAGATGGTATGTATCATTTCAGAGTAAAAGTTCCTAAACTTTTATATTGAAAATTGTCACGAGCCCTCAGAATTTGTCACACTAGAAAGGCAGCATGTATTTTGTTGTCTGAAAGAGTATCAATTTAATACCACTGTCCAGCAGTGATGGAAAGTGTGCTTGTGAAGGCTGTCTGCAAGGTCTTGACTAACTTGCATGCTGTAGTCAGTGTTCCTTCTCCATACATTTTTATGTTAAAGGTTAAATATTTTGGTTTCTTTTGTGGTTTAGCTGTCTTGGGGGTTGGAATGGGTATGACGATTCTCAGCTTGGTGTTTTTATAGATAACTTGATAAATGTGAGTGAAATATAGAACATTGGACCTACAGAGTAAAGTTCACTGTTTCTGGTAGTTCAAATTAAGTTTCCCTGCTTTTGCGTATTTTCTATGTGCACTGTACTTCTTGTGTTGAGAGGGGGGGATCTCAAACTCAGTACTTCCCTAAATGAAGAGGAAAACAATTATTTATGTCGTTTGTGGTTAACCTACAGAGCAATATTAATAGTCTGTAAAACCTCTACAGATAATTGACTCAATAGAAACTTTTGAAAAATTGTTTAAACTTGAAAGAAAAGTTCCATGGGAAGAGAGGACAAGATGGAGTTAAAATCATCAGGTGGGTGAGTTGGTGTGTAGATGAAGATCCTTTTATAATACATTCATGGGAAGTAAGAAGGCAGAGGAGTGTGTATTTAAGTGCTAAGAGGAAGAAGCCATTAAGTGGAACCAAAAATCTTCAGTACAGTTAATTCTTCCACTCAGATGACAGTGGCCGTCCACGCTTCGATGCAAATACTGGAAACTTCACCTGAGGTGCCAATAATTGCTTTTTGTATTCCTCAAATTCAAATATGCTGGAGTGTTTTCCCAGGCAGAAATGACAGTATAATACTTAAAACTTGAAATGGAACCTTACAGCCAATGAAATAATTATATTTGTACCATATAAAAGTTGTGCTTGAAAACAGGATTTGATGTGATTGTGTAATGTGTTCCTTTACAGAGAATAATGTAAATTAACAAAAGCCACGCATGGTTGGATTTCCTTTTTTTGGTGTTGTTTGTTTGTTTGTTTGTTTGTTTTCCTCTAGACTATTAATGATTTAGAATATTTTGATACAGAAAATTCAGTTAAGTAATGATATTTATACCTGATCCAGGGCTTTCATAGTCTCAGAAGAGGAAGGCAATGAAGTTACTCTGAAAGTTTATATAGTCCTTGTAAAACTTGGCTATTTATTCTATTCTGTCAAGTATTTAAATTTTCACCTCAATCCTTTTATGCTTGGACAGGCATTAGGGTTTTTTAAAATTATTTGACTGTGTAAGCTTTTTTGCAGAGATTTTAGGTATATCCTAAGCTTTTAATTATGTTTTCATCCATACTGTGATAGTTCTTACAAGAAAACTGGCCGTGTTTCTGTGCTTTTCTATTTCTCAGGGAAGATGAAGCGCTGTATTTTTTTTTCCTGCTGTTGTTTTTATTTCTAGTGTCTCAGTGGGAAATAAAAGCTTTTCCCCCACATTTGTGTGTGCCCACAAGCAGACACGCTTGCACACTCTTTGCATGCACGCAAGCACACACAAGGAATTCTTGCTTGTGCACAGCCAAAAGAGGCTGGACACGGCTGTCTTCAGCTCAGTGGAAATTGGCACCATCCCATCTCCAGTAAACAACAGCCTGACGTCAGCTCACGCAGCGGTGCTAGCAGCAGAACTTGGGAGATTTTTCAACTGGCCGAGCTGTTGAAAGGCTATCGCTGCGTTTGATAATCTCTGGCTGCACTTGAGAGGATTGGGTGCAAAGGTGGGGGGAGGAATGGTTGGTTAATGACAGAAATAATAGAGCAATTCCTGATAACTTCATACGGGGTGGAGAGGTGATTTTCACGTCTTACACCAAAGGGTGTTTTGATTCCCAGCTCACCAGCTGCAGTCGTTCTCTCCAGGTTCTGGCATCCAGGCTGCTCTGTAGAATTCACATCCGTGCCCTGATGGAAGTTGGAGAACAATTAAAGTGCTGTAGAACAGTCAATCAAGCAGATGATGAAATTTGACTTTTCTAATGTGTTGAATTAAGCACTTTCATTATGATTTCGATTTCTGATGTTTGCTTTATTCGGTTGTGGATGTAGTTCAAAGAACCTGAGCCTGGCAATGCTAAGATTTTTGCTGGTTTCTGTATATTCCATTTCTGTTAGTAGGATGTAAGTCATTGAGGCCCCACGTTGTGGCCACAACCCCCAGAAAAGGTTTATTGAAAGATACTTGGTTATTCATGATTATCAAATTAAGCTAGAATAAAGGAACCATTCTGTGGTACTGGTTTCAGATAAGGCCTCTAGACAAGTAGCTATTTTCCTGAAATGCTACAAACTCCTTGACTGCAAAGTTAGTGAAGACTGTTGCATTTCTGAAACAGAGCCACTGTGACTTAAATTTAATTACAGCTGGTTCTCCTCATAACCCGACAGTTGAAAGAGACTTTTCTATTGTTCAGTACTACCGCTGAAAACACATTTCCATTATGAACTTAGAGTCCTCCAATGCCAAAATCAACAGTTAAAAATGAATGGTTTGCTCTGGTAACAGGAAAAACAAACATGAAAATCATTGTGTTGTGTGACAGAAAATCAGAATGTTAAAGTAAAAGAAGTTGATAAACCTACCAGAATAACTATCTGATGGGCTTGAATCAAAGACACTTCCAAGCAAGTATTTCAAGGACATAAATAATAGCGCATCAACTTCTGCTTTGTTTCTTGTATGGCTGCAAAGGCAGCAAAAAGTTCATGTTCCATTTAGGTCCTGTCACCAGGGATTTAAGAGTTTTGTGAAACCCTGGAAAGGAATGTGAATATCTGCCAATATTAACATTTTCTAATGTACACATTTTTACATCTGCTTTTAGGGTACATTCAGACTAGGTTAATCATAAAATCTGTCTTAGCAGGGAGGGACAAGAATTGAAGAGGGAAAGAAAAACTGGACTCTTTCTAGGACTGTGTCTGTCCTTTTAGTAGTTTTTGAGCCTTTTGACCAAATCTGATGGGAATGCACAAGTCTCAAAAGTTCACAGCTTCTGTAAAAGTGGTCAAGAAAGCGAGGACCTGTCTGAGCCTTTACTTGGTGAATTCACAGTCATCAAAAGCAAGTATGGGATAGATCTCTCTGTCTCATAATGAGAGAACTGGGATTGCTGATCTTGCAGAGGGGAAGGAAAGGGTGAGCAACAGGTCTTTAAAAACCAGGGAAGTCCTGGCTTTCTGTGAGTCTGAAGGTCCCTGGAGACTTGTGTGGCTGCTTGACATCCTGCTCCCTAGAGGGGCTGGCATGTGGCAGGGCTTGACTGTGCTTGATTTATGAGAAAAGCCCAGGACAATTTTAGAAGAGACCAAAAGCCAAGCTGTCAGAAAGCTTGTGCTTGAGAGCTTGCAGTAGCGGAATAGTTGACAGCTCAGGTAGGGAATTTGTTAAAGAGAAGTTGGCTCAAGCAAAATTCTCAGACTTCTTACACTTCAGGGCCAACATGCAACTCCAGTATCGCAGCTTTGGCCCTGTGCAAATGTGAACTTGCCAGCATGTAAGAGAAGGGCAGCTGTCCTTCCTAGGCAGGTGTGGCACAGGCTGGGCAGCATGATCTGTATACAAACCTTGGAACAGGTTGCCTTAGGTCTGTTTGTGACCTCTTTCCTTCTCTGTCTGGTGGTAGGCTCTGAGACAGTGCCTTCCCCGCAGCCTGCCTCCTTTTCTGGGCTTGTGCCTGCAGAGGGAAAACTGAGACTTTTAGCCCTGTGGAATCTTTACAGTGGCTGTAGCTGAGCAGGGGTCTCATCCTAGGTCACTTCAGCAGTACTGAAGTACCCTGAGCAGAACTTCCCCTTCCAAAAACCAAACCAACAGCTCACAAGGGTGGTTAATCTCTCACCTGCAACCTCCCTGAAGATGCTGTTTGCCCATAACTGAGAGAAGACGTGCAGTTGGAAAGGTCCTTTATGTTGTTTTGGGGCTTTTTTTTAGCTTCCCCTTGCCTTCCTTTACTGTCTCTCATCTTGTTTAACCAGCCTGCTACTTCTCTAAATAGGGAGATGAGGTGGTGGGAAAGGTCTGTATGTACACTTCTCTCTGCCTCCAAGTGGGTAACATTTACATTTGCTGCCGGTGGTAAGAGGTAGCCAGAACTGCTCACACTAGTCTTGACCTAACCCAGAAGCTGGAGACGTGTTGTAGCATGTTTCCTCTTGCTGGAAACCTGCAGAATGGCCTTTGGGATACTCAGCCCTGCTTGTCTCTGCATGTAACAAGGTCTACTGGTTGTTTGTTCGGGTTATGGTTCACTCTGTATCAAGAGACGTTTCATTTGGCTGTAGAGTGGCTAGGTATCCAATAACACGGATTTTTAATCAGTTGAAAAAGATCTTGAATTTTCTTTTGGTTTTTTGGAAAAAGCCGTTTAAAGGCTCATGAGTAGGCTGGTTTGCTATCAAGGTGTAATTTTGGAAGAGCTTTGTCATGCATCTTGAAAGGAATTATCCTTCCCCAAAGATTCAGAAACACCTTGTGGTCAACCCCTTCAAAGTATCGTTGCAAGGCTTCTAAAGAATTGGTGCTGAGGGCATCCTTTTGCTCTTAGATGATTTTGGATCCTTGCAGGTTGATATTTTCAAGGTTTTTGTGTAACATAAAGGGCTAAAAAACCAAAAGAAAATCACTAAAGCTGAAGTTCTTATTTAATGGCTTCTCAGTACTTGGAAATGTTGCATTGCCTCCTGCCCTTGCCCCTTCTGTGCTCCTGAAATGGTACAACTTTTCTGAATAGTAAGGAATCATCATAAGGATGGCTTCTCCCCGTGCTTGATCACAATGTGAGATGCAGTGCACAAATAGCTCTGGGCAAGACTGAGGGAGGGAGGATTCTTACCAGCCTCTGCCACTGGAGCATTGCAAAAGCTGCTCCCAGACCTGTTCTGTGTCTGCTACAGCACACGATTCAGCGAGTTTAATGAGGCAAGGGCAGTCCCTCGTAGATTTTGGGGATTTGGGGTTTTCTTGTTTAAGACACTTCTATGAAGAGAAGGAGCAAAATAACTTTGCAACTTGCATTGACTTTATCTAAACTCAAAAAAGCCAATAACACTTTCCAGGTATGGTGTCCTGCCTTGGCCAGGTCCTCACATCTGGCTGATATTAAATGTGGGTGTCCAGCTGAAGAGACCGGCAAGAGCAAAAAGGAGGGAGGCACAGTGATCCTGTTTCCTAGCTTAGAGATAGCCACCATAGCTTGCTCCTTCCTTTTTTTATTCTCTGTAATTATTTCTCCCTAGTGGGCAGGGAGTCCTGTGGAGCAAGTGATGCCTTCTCATCCCTCCTTGCTCATGTCTCATTGAACAGGGGGCCCATCCCACTCAGAGGGATCCCAGAGTTCCCCACAGACATTTCATCGGACTGGAAAGGTTCTCCTTTTTGTTTGGTCATTTTAAGGGTGGTGTCAAGCTCAGGAAATTAACTGATTTCTTCTTGTTGGGAATGCCATGAAAGCCCATCATGGAGGAAGAAATCAAGAAAACCAGAGGAGAGAGTGAGGTAGGCTGATGAGCAGGAGAAATCGGACTTTTATGGGTCTACACTGAGCAGAACAGGGGTTTGTGTGCTTTTTTAAAAGAAGGGTAAAATGCACAACCCTCTGTTCAGCTCCATGGTACTGTTCCCTGTTGAGGCCCCCCAGTTTTACCTGTGCAAATTCCTTCTGGATTTTTTTTTCACCTGAAATAAAATAGTATGTTTTGGGGGGGAAAAAAAACCAAACGCCCCCCCCAAAACCAATCCAAACACACACACACACACAAAAAATTCTTGCAACTGAAATGTTTGCTTCTACCACTAAGAACCCAGCTTTCCCATTACTACAATAATGTGTTGATTTGAAATGGCTGAGTGGCTTTAATTATGATGCCGATTTTATTTTCCTTTTTGGTAGCAATAGTAGTCAAGCAGTGGCGTGCCGACAAAGACAGCTTTGAACGAGCAGCAATCCTGAGAGGTGCCGTCCTGCTCCCTCCCCCCAGCCCCATCTCCCAACTCCTGACAAAGAAAACAAGTCGCTGCCTCTTCAAGACTTTTCTTGTCCTTTCTGTTCGTGACAGGCGTAAGTGTTAGTAACATCTGCTGGCCCGAGCTCGCTTCCTCCTGCTGTGCCGGGCTCTGGCAGGGCCGTGCAGAGCAGCCAGGACCCTGTGCCAAGCACGGAGCGTGGCTTTGCCGAGCCAGGACTGAACTCAGCGGAGCTGTGCCTGCAATAGCCGGGCACGGGCTCCGTGCGCCTGGCAGGGGCTGCTCGGCTCCTCCTGCCTTCTCGGGCCCCAGCTCTCACAAGTGGGAGGCTCGTTGGCTTCTTCTCCTTGTGGATAATGAATGTTATTTTAAGCAAAATAGCCAAAGGGGATAAACAGATCAACATGTGAATCTGAAAACATCTTCTATGAGCTTTGACTTAGAAAGTTACCATAAATTAGGCGTTACAGAGAACGCTTTTCTTTCACAATTTATTCTTTAACTTGTTTCTGCCTTTCAACAATGTTTTGTGGTTCACTAAGCAGTGGGGCTTTTAGTGGGGTTTCTTCCCCTCTGCTCTGTCAGATTTCCTTGACGGTGGCAGTATTTTGCAAAGCAACCTGAAGGGAAAGTATATATGTATATAATTTCAGAGGGACATAGAATCTGTAAAGACAGATGCAGACCCTGCTTTATTTCATAGTTGCTTGCTTCAGAGTTGGCTAGCTTTCCTTTTGGATAAAATGGATTAAAAGTATTTTGAATTTGCTTTTTAAAGTGAGGCATAGGGTTTCTCTTTCTAAGACTGGTTGATTGAATACTTTAAATTTTTTTCATCAAATTAAAAAAAATAATTAGAGGAATATGTGGAGATTAGGTCTATCTCATGTTACATGTGAGGTCAATGGGAAAAATTATGTGCATCTAAGAGTAAAATTTATCTCAGACTACTTGTCAGCTCCTAACAAGTAGTGATCTTGCTACTTGCTCTTAGGTTGGCAGTAATGTGATGCTGTGCTTCAGATCTGGTTTTTGGGGGATGGACGGGGAGTTCCTGAGGCTATTTTATGTGCCATTTCCTGATGTGAGAATTTTTAAAGACTCTTGTAATGATTTATCTGGAGATTTTCTTCTAACAACATCAAAAGGCAGCTTGAAGTTATGCTATCCTATACTTCACTCCCATCAGCCTTATAGAATAATCCAGTTTTTTCTTCATTCTGAGTACACAATGAGTGTGTGTGGCAATGATCCTGGAGCCTGCAGGCAGCTGCAACAGAAAAAGGCTTGTGTGGTTTGCTTTTGCTTTCTCTTCCTGTCCCCTCCATTTTCATATATGTTTTTGAGAAGGCTGAGTTTCTAATCAACTACCTAGTGAAGGCCAGGGGAAAGTGAAACTGTATTTTGGGTCTTGTTTCGTTAGTTCTTTTGGTTTTCGTATAGTGTTCTATCAAAGACACTGTTCTTCAATATTAAAAACAACCCAATGGATGGATAAATTAAATATGTCAGTCAATAAAACTTAAAATCTGAACTTTATCTGTAGGAAATACTAATGAGAGAGAAGCTGAGTATATCTCCCCCTCAGCCCTGCCCCCTGCAAAATGCCAAGCATCATCACTCTGACATGGTTTAGAAGTAACTTCGTAGGACTTCGAAGTAGCTGAAAGTGAAGAGATTAGAAATCAGGTTGATGATACAGTTTCTTTTCAAATGCTGTCTCTGAATGTTTAATACTGTGTCCCTGAGGAAGTCCCATTATTAAAGCTGCGTGACTCTGAAATCACCTTGACTCTGCGGGGGCAATATTTGAGAGTTCTGGGGATTTTCCTCATCTGACTCTTAGAGTTCCCTTTTGTTGCTGGGATTTCAAAGGTTTTTTGTGAAACATGTCCCTCTCAGAGTTTGTATCATCTCCAGTCAAGTCAAATTGACAGGGGTGGCAGGAATTACACCATGTATACTTGGTGTATAAACCAAGTCATGTTATTAACTGAGACTAAGGGTTGCTGTAAACTTTTCCCTAAGGATTTTGGAGCTTGTTCACAAATAAATGGTGAAGAAGAGTTTCAGTGCTTTCCAGGTGCCTTTTCCCCCTTGTGACATTAATAACACTAACAAAAATAACTCAAGAGTGCATACTTCTAATAGACTTAATGACAGAGACCCTAACACACTTTGCACTATGGATACTTGTAGAGGGGAGCTGTTCCTCTCCCCTCTGCCCACAGCCTGGTGCAGGGTGGGACGTGGCAGCTGTGTGTCAGCATGGCAGCACACAAGGCATTGGGATGAAAAGTGGGAGAATTGCACCGTGTCCTGAAGAACTGGTGAAGAAAACCCGAAACAGAAGCTGATAAAGACATGAGGGTTTAACAGTTGGCTGGCTGGGAAGTTTCATTTCTCTGCAGAGTGCAGACTGTTGGTTGCTGGCTGTTTTTTTTCTCTCCTGAGCTACAAAAACTTGCTCGTCCTTTGGTTCAACTTTTCTTACTCCAGGTTTGGTTACAGGGTAGACAGTGAGCGTGGGGTGTGCAGGGTGAGGAACAGGGTGCTCTCCTTTATCCTCTCCTGTATGGATAATGTGGTATCAGCCTTGAAAGCAGAGCTCTGTGTGTTGCATAAGGGCGTCGCATGTCTCCTCCAGTATCTGCTCAGAGCTGTGAGGCTGTGAGATACCGTGCTGCAGATCTGCACAGCAGCTTCCCTGGGGGCAGGCAGCCCATGAGAGAGCAGAGCAGGGCTGCTACTTCACTACCAGTTCTAGTATCTGCAGCACTTGGATCTTTCCCCTGGGGCCTCTCCTTTGCGTATTAACCCAACCTGACCCTGCTTGCCTTGCAGGAACCGCTTAGATCACAGCTAAAGGGGCTATGGCTGTCGGCATGGAAGTGTAAGGTCTGACACTGATGGTATCAATGAGCAGGAAGCCTTATTCTGCTCTGTATGTTCTTAATGAATGCTGAAGCCAAAATATTCATTTCTTTTTTCATCTGTTACCAGTACAGCATGTTTAATAGTTTTTTGAAAACCGTGTGATGAAAAAGGAAGGCCAAGACCCCTTAACTAAACCATTAACAAAGCATTATTCTTAATCTGTGTGGACATAAATATGAGCAGAATACCCTTACCAGTTTCTGACTGGGTCATTCAGCCCTAAATTGAAGTGACCTCATTCTGGGGGGATCCAAGGAGCTCAAGCCTTGAATTTTTTTCTTGCCGTGGTTGCTGCTGATTTTTATACTGTTAGCAAGACTAACACCGGTGGGTGATATACCAAAAAGCTTGCAGTGGCAAAAATGACTGATGAATTCACCAAAGGAAAGCTATGTGTGTGGAGATTCCAAGGAGAAGAGGATGTCTTTGGATTTCTGTTATTTCACCTTGAGCTTTGGTGTGCAGTTTGTCTGGTCCTTTGAGCTGCCACTCTCTGACAGTGAATTCACATTTCAGCTTTTTTTCAGTTGATTTGATTTTGCCTAACAGGTCGAGTTTTTTCCTCACTTATGATCAGACAGTGCTGATGGGTTTAAGAGGGCTCATTTTGGGGTAAAACTCCAGGTATGAAGTGACTCTTTGTGTTTAGGTATACATGAGCCCAGTAATATTTTTAGAGACATGTGTTCCTTCT
Organism: Polioptila caerulea; assembly: GCA_013397295.1. Classification (NCBI taxonomy): domain Eukaryota; kingdom Metazoa; phylum Chordata; class Aves; order Passeriformes; family Certhiidae; genus Polioptila; species Polioptila caerulea. Next base: position 834,225 of record VYXF01010817.1, on the reverse strand, counting down.
AGAAGTGCATGCTCTTCGCAAAGCTTTGGGTTTGGTTGGTTGTACATACCAAAACCACTTTCTCTTCTGTTTTCCTCTTTCTGTTCCAGAAACTGGTCAAAGATCTGTTTTATTTCTTGTTTTCTTTTTAATAAATTTTTTAATGGACAGATTTCAGCAGTGATTTGAAATGAGCTGGACATAGGAGTTAGGCATAAATTCACAAAATTCAGTGTCTGTGCATGATTTCAAATCTAAACCACGAAAAACTGATATTTGCTTTCAGATTTGAAGACAAACTGCGAAGCAGGGCAAAAAGAAAGTCTGGTTCTTCTAATGCTGCTGAAGTTTGTGCAGTTTTTGAAGCCACCAGCTACTAAAACATGCTAATTGCTCCATGGAGATGATAATGTTTTTGGGATGTCAGCTGAACAGTTGGCATGAAACCTGGGCCCTGGAAAGTGAGCTGCTACTGAATGTAATGGAGTCAGTGTCAACTGCTGACCCTTTTTTAAAAGAGCTTAGGCATGGTGTGTAAAGGGGGTAGAAGATGTTTTCCTTCCCATAACAGAAGTTATGGGTGTGTGACTACAGGAGTTGCCACTGCCCAGAGGCAGAGACTTGGGGTGATTAGGCAGGAGCACAGACACCTAAAGAGGGAGAGAATTTCCAATAACTAGACATACAAAATTAAACTAAACTGGTGATTCTCGTTTCAGGTAGTGGCTGTACTGGTTTTGCATGGCAGAGACAGTATACACAGGGAGTGTTAGGTTATAGTGCCTGCAGTAGCTTTCCAAATACCACTCAGACAGCCACAATTGATTGATTTTGTGCCTCTAATTTTGACTTCTTTTGATCAGCGGGAAAAACAGATTCCTCTAAGCCAAGAGGACCATACCCCACCATCTTGCAGTTGTAAATAGAGCTTGGTTCTCTCCAAACTTCATTGTGAGTTGTTGTAGCGTGTGTGACTCATAGCCTAATTAAACAGTCTCAAAAAGAATAGTCTCAGCATTAGCTGTGTTTTTACTAAGCATATCCAAGTATTTTCTGTCTCTTGGAGAGTCAGATAATGTGGTTTTAAATCATCTGCCTGCCTGATGTTAGGCTGCCAAACCATCAGTGATATCTGTCGTGGATGTGCGAGACTGAGTTGTCCGGTGAGCATGCTGGATGGTTGGTTTGGAAGGGGGAATTTCTATCAAAAAGTACTGGCACTTCCATGTAAATTGGGCCTTCACTTCTTAGATGTGCATATCTGTGTGTTAGAGAAAAAACAGCTATGGGAAAGTAATCTTACTGTTCTCTGTGTGGGTATAATGGAGGAAGGAAGCTTTTTTAATTATTACTTTATTTTAAACATTTATTTTGCTTAGTAGGATAATGTAAGGAGGTTCAGCTCTATGTTTTCGGTGGATAACTACTTGGTAGTGAAATGAAGTAATGAAAAACATCCAGTTTTTGGGGATACTGTGCATGTGAAATAGAACATTTTTGCATAGTGAGTAGGATGCTCCAAGGCATGCGTAGTCTTTGAGGCTTTTTTTGTTTCTTTTACATATGGGCCTTGGTGAAAAGTCAGACCTGCTATCAGTAAAATTTCCATTTGTGATCTTCTTGCTTCTAACCTAGTTGAGCTCTTAGATCTACTAAATTGTCCCTTTGAGTCTCTGTGTACGGTGCAGAGCTGTTTATGCATCTCACACTCCTGTTTGCTCACCAAAAGCCATCTGATGCCCACAGAGGTATCTTTCCAGGCCAAGGTGCTCTTAAAAAGACCTGATTTTGATTGTTTGGTACCTGATGTTTTATGACCACAAACTGTTGTGAGAATACCGATAACTTCCGAAACTTTCATTCCTTTGAATTAGCCTGGTTTTGGATGTGTTTGCTTTAATTCTTGTCTATGTTGTATGAACGTCCATCTTATCTCTGCTGCTCCAAATTTGTCATTATGCTATGCCAATACCTTTTTTTGGCTTCTGAAGCTGCCTTGTGTTGCTTTTCAATTTACTGGTTTCTTCAGAAGGAAAAACTTTTTTGGTTAGTACTTAACCTACTCAATAGCATAGATGCTCTGCAGAATAATTTTTTATAAATCCCCCCAAAACAGGTGTCTTCCAGTGGACTGGAATAGAGGAGAGGAGAGGAGAGGAGAGGAGAGGAGAGGAGAGGAGAGGAGAGGAGGTGCA
>VYXF01010817.1:806948-831968 GCA_013397295.1 Polioptila caerulea | reverse complement strand
GGAGAGGAGAGGAGAGGAGAGGAGAGGAGAGGAGAGGAGAGGAGAGGAGAGGATGTGCAGGATGACCTGAGTTGAATGCCCAGCCTTTAAATGTTCCCTTTGCTCTTTTGCATTTGCTATTCCTTTTGCCGTTTAATTCCTGAGGATTGTGTTTCCTTTTCCCATCCCTCTGACATATCTGTTTAGCTTGTAAGATGCCTGGCACAGGGCTGTGTGTCCTGACATGGATGTGTGTGCAGAGCCGGACCCCCATGAATCTCCAGGCTCAAGAGGACAGCAGTGACAACGTTGCCATCCTGAAGCTGCAGTGGTTATATTCCCGGTACTTGAGGCTGCTTGTCTCTAGGTAACTCCTTGGTGTAGGAACAAGAAAGTCACACTCCTCTGCAAGTTGCGGCAGCACATCTTGGAAGCATTCTGCCGCATCCGTCCCTCTCCTTCCCCGGGGCTCCCTGATCCCTTCAGCCCCTGTTACACACACACACACCATCTGAGGAGGAGCAGTGCTGGTTACCTGGGAGTCCCAAACTCTGTTAACCAGACTCACTGCGGTGATTCCTCCCTCTCTCCTTCTCTAGTGAGGTTTAAGGGATTTGCTGGCCTGTCTGCAGGTGTTAAAGGCTTCGCTACTTCACCTCTGTCTTGCCACATTTTCCCCTGAAAGTGGTGTAGCACTGCAGCTGCCTCTGGCTTGGGCTGGTGTTTGCTGAGTGCTGCTGTGAAATGTCCTGGCCCTTGCCATCTCTGGGCAAACTCTCTCTGGAATAGTTGTCTGCTGTAGCTGCCTCACAGCTACAGGATGCGTTTTTCCTTCTCTTCCTCCTGCATCCTTCTTACCTTTATTGGCTAGCTAGACGTAGGTGTTCTCTGGAGTGGGTGCTTTCCTCCCGTTCCCTCGCTACCAAGCGCTCATCACATGATAGCAGACCTCACCCAGACCCAGGCGGCTGCCGGTCACAGCGCGTCATCAGCTGGCACCGCTCCCGATTCTCCGGAGCTGGCAACTGTCCTCTTTCCTTTGAGCTCCCATAACGGGAGCAGATTAGCGGTGGGAGCAGCCGGAGCGCTGCTTTATGGGGCTTTACTCCTGTATACCTCCGGTTTTCCACAGATCTTGCCAAGTGAGTTTCCTGATTGTGGGCTATGTCATTCGCTATGCTCCCCTTCCCTGCCCCCACCCATTTCCTGACATCACTTTAGATCCGGCTGTAGCACTGGTCCGGTTCTGCCGAAGCACTCCACCCTGGACTTCCGAATGCAGTAAATCTTTCTGGTCGGGAGAGTCATACAGTGTGTGGAGCATGAAAAGCTACAAAGCTTTGTCAAGCTCAGGAAAGAAATCCTCAAAAAATGAGGGATAGTACTGAACTCCTTTTTTTATTTTTTTTCTTCTCTTCCCCCACCTACTGTGTTGCCTTCATTTGGTGAGTCTGCTCTACCCTAAATAGAAATAAATAAACAAACAAAAACTTTAAATTTGTCTCACCTGCAGCAATTTTGATGTGATCTGGTGTAAAGGAATAAATAAAATACATTCTCATTGCTTTCAGTGGTCTGTTTGGGGTGCCTTTCTAGGCTATCACCATCATCATCTTTCAGAACGCTATGGGTACTATTTAGTTTACCAGTGCTTACACTGTCTGGCCTCAGAGGTTTGAGTTGATCATTCTGGGGCTAAAATTGTCCAAAGCAAAGATCTGCAGTGCTATGCTTATGAATAATCTCTTGGCAATCTTGCTTTTTATTCATAAGGAAATTGTTGGAGCACCCGCTGGCATTATGACTAGATATTTTTCTGCCGGAGGTCCCTAGGATCCAGGATTTTTCCTCACCTTTCTGGCATTTGGGTTTGTCCCATTTGCTACTGATTCAAATCTCAAACAGCAAACACAAACTAGGTTTTGTACATTTTTGTCTTTTGTGTCAGATCTGTGAGTAAAAGGACATGTAAAATTTTGGGCACTGCTTTTCCTAGTGTGAAGTCAAAAGTCTTTCCACCTGCATAAACGAGGGAGGGATCAGATGGACTTGAGTCAAGTGTGTTTATAACAGCATGCTCCTCTTCTAAAGAAAACTAATTTATTTAAACAGTGGGCAGTTGATGGAATTTATAGCCCAGTATGTTTTGCTGCAGGATTAATAAGCAGTGTCCTGTAGGACAGCTGCAATTTGCTGCCCTAAAACACTGCTTGGGATCCAAGTGCCTTTCTGCCATATTGCCCATGAGCTATATATGGTGACCAGAACTTGGGTGTGAAATGTCTTCAGGTCCTTTTTTCAAGGTCACTTGTCTGAGGCAAACACAGCCACCCCTTCTGCCTATCTCTGCTTCCTCGCCTTCAGCCACAGTTGAATTTTTGCTCACTTCATATCAGTCTAAAGAAATTTGCCATCATAGTGTATGTCAAGGCCCTGGAGAGAAACAATGTCTGGTGGAGATGATGTCTTGTGTGGATTGAAATAGCTTTGATGAATACTGTAGAAAGAGTGATGCTTGCTGGTGAAAGTTTTTAGGGGAACATGCTTGTTTCTTGCAGGAGACATCACAGTTAGTTCTGCTGGATGCTCCACCATCATGATCAAGCAAATGTTCCTTTTCACTTTTGGTCTTGCTGAGGCTTTTGCACTTTTTTTTTTTTTAATATCAGCTGCAGTCATCTCCCTTACACTGGGTTAAATAGCAGCATGGCACTGGATCTGAATTATTTTTATTATGTCCTGTGGCAGAGCGCAGTGGGCCATCATGGGCAGAGCATGTTTGCATGATATCCCTAACAACTTCGTGTTCCATACTTTATTGTGACTCTCAGGTCACTGCCGGGGAAATTCCAGGGACAGGACGTTGTGTGGTGCAATGTCACAAATCCTCTAGGACCAGTTTGTGTCCACAGTGGTCAATTCCTGTGTGTCCTCCCCAGAAGTGACACGCAGTGGGGATTTTTCTGCTGTGGGTGCTGATTACACTTGCAAATGATACTGACGTGGGAGGAGAGCTGAGTTTTCTTGAGAACGGTGTTAGGATTTTAAATCTTGACCAAGTGGAGAAATCACTTGGAAAAAATAAGAGGTTATTCAGAAAAGGACAAGCACAAAGTTGTTAACTTAGGTGGGAATAATGGGCTGCCCAGACCCAGAATGAGAGATGGCTGGCTGAGCAGCAGCTCTGCAGAGGGGGGATGGAGTTGATGGTGGATTCCAGGCTGACTATGAGTCACCAGCCTCTACAGTTGTGAAAAAGGCGAGCTGAGGTTTATAACCAAAAGGGTACAGCAGTCCTTCCACTCAGCTCAGCTTGGTGAGGTCTCAGCTGGAGTCTTGAACCAGTTTTCTGCTCACAGCCTTTAAAAACAGCAAAACAATTCAAAAGTGGGTCAAAAAAAAAAAAAAGAGGAAAATGGTATGAATGGATGATTTAGCAGACATGACCTATACAGAGAAAGTGTAGATATTGGGGTTGCTCAGTCCACAGAAGAAAAAAGTGAGGGATGAACATGTTAGCACCTGTGAAATGTGGGAAGGAATAAGCTGTTTACTATATATTTCAGGAAGAGGACTGTGTACTTGAGTCTTGTGGGAGCTTTGTGCAGAGCAGTCCCAGTGACAGGCTGTCACCAGAAATCCACGGGAACCTCTTTTTAGCAAATGTATTTGTCTGGAACTGTTTCTGTGGCAATGGTCCTGCTTCTCTCCTGCTTTGTGATGGCCAAGCCTGACAAACACATGGTGGGAAGGGAGCCTGTGCTTCCCATTGCAGGAGAGCTGGCTGTGGCCCAGTGAGTTGAGGAGAGCAGGGCAGCTGCAGAGCTGACCCACACCTCTGATCGATGCTGTAATGGCAAAGCTCACCCCGTGCTTTTGTGCTGAGGAGGCAGCGCATTCGTATCCAGGTGCGGCTCCACAAATGCTTGGTCAGAGGTGTGCTCTGATGTCAGGCAATGAGATTCTTTGGCTCCTGGTGTAGGGAAGTTGAACGTATGCATTTGGCTCGCATGGAAAGGCCAGTCATTTTCCTCTCTAAGGCTGGAGGCAGGAGAGGTGACCAGGGTAAAAGCAGCAATGTGGCTTTAGACTCACTGCGGGACTTGGTGGTCCTGCAGGAGCACCAAATATCAGCTCTCAGGATATGACAGCTCCATCCTGACAGATGTCCCTTTAGCACCAGCAGCCAAAACATCATGGTTGTTCTGAGGGTTTGTTCCCATCTTTTAGGGTGACTTTTGTCTTGGGGATGGGCTTGCTCTCCTCCATCATATAGCAGCTACCACAGCAAAGCAATATTAGGAAGTAAGATTTTAGCTGTCTTCCACGTGATTAGTCCTGCTTGAGGGAGGGGGAAGGGCCTCACACTCCCTATTAATCATTTCTTCTTCCCTCCTCCCATCTGCTCAGTGATTCTCTCGCTCTTGCATACACCACTTATATTTGATCACTTTTATTTCTCTCTGATTCTCTGGCTCCCCCCCTCTCCTTGTTAGTTCTTTCTTGAATCTCTGCCCTCCTTGCACCCACATTCTTGCAGAGATGCTACTCAATGACCTAATTTTCTTCCCTAGCTTTCTTAAAAAAAAAAAAAAAAGAAAAAAGAGAAAGAAAAAAAAAAAAAAATATTCCAAAGTTCCTCATTCCCTTCTCCATGGACATTATACCTTTTTCCAGTGGTCAGTACCTTCAGCCAGAGTTGTAGAGCATGTGTGGGCGGTGCCTGCTTCCCTTCTCCTCCTCCTCCTCTTTCTCTTTGCGCCTCCCCAGAGGGTGCAAGCCTGACTCCTCCTCCACCTCCTTCTCTTCCAGCTGCTTTCACTAGCCTCCTAGCTCTTCTTGGCAGTGAGGAGCCTGGACATCTGTAGAAGCAGCTGGAAGCAAGATGGAGAGCCAATATCCTGCAGCTCATCAGATCTCTACAAACCTCAGCTCAGGAACAAACTGCTTAATTTGCTGGGTTTTTGTACTCTTTTAGTTCGCAGTGCACACTGCTCGTTCCTCACCATCCCAGAAAAGCTCCAGCTTTGTCGATACATGGCATGGCATGGCTATAGCCTGTTATTTTAGAAATCTTGTTGCCAGTCTGTAAATCAGAAGGAAAAGGCAAAGTTAAGCTTTGTTTCCACCTGGATCTTCATCACTACCTGCCACTAGCATCATATGTTTCCACAGACGGTATTTAATCCTGTGTTAGTAAAATCTGACCTTAGTCAAACAAGCAGCAGTACCACAAATTCATAGTCCTTTGAGAACACAGCAAAAGTGTTTTTTGTTGGTTCTCTGTCACTTCCCCACCTGATTTACATCAAGATCTTGTGAAGACGACTGGTGATACTCTGGAAGGTGACAGCCATCCTTCCATGTGAACGCTGGAAGGCAGCGTTAAACTGAGCTCCGCAGGGAGCAGAAGAGGTGCGGGATCCCTGCTACTGCTCCCGTGGAGGTGGGGGAAGCTGGCGGGGGCTGGGAGCTGCGGCGTTTTGCAGCAGGGCGTTCGGGGATGGGCCCCCGAAGGGAAGCTCGCGAGCCGCGCTGCCGTGAAAAGCCTCGCAGCATGTTACATGATGCAAGCTCCTTGGCAAGTGCTGTAATTGTGTCACTGAAATGGCTGAGCCACAATGCTCAGGGAAAAGGCTTTTCCAGGGGAGCCTGTGAGTGCACTGTACCCTTCCCTGGTGCACGAGAGCAGTCTGGGAAGGCCAGGGATACCACAAAGTGCTGAGAGAGCTCATGTTTGGGGAAGGGTTCTTGTGCGCTGTTTCGGGATTTGAAATTTGCTAATTCGTGGCTGACAGCACGTAACAAGAGACACAACTAGACAGATGCTTTAAAAATATTTTTTCAAAGGACTTGGAAATGAGTGTGATGATTAGGGACACCATTTTCATAAAGCTTTCAGCCCAGCATCCTGTTTTACTGTCACGACAAACTGCAGTTATGCACAAAAACAGCTATTGGAGTTTTTAATATCTTGCACCCTCAGCACTAGCAGTAGCTGTTTGCTTTCAAATGCCAGTATTAGCACCCAGAGCTGTTGAAGCAGAGAGGTACAAAGTAAAGGGAACTGCTTTAGAAATCAGGCTTTAGGCCTCATTTGGGGTCAGTCTTCAAACCACCGGCTCTGACATGACTGAGCAGTGCTTTGTAGCATGGGTGCCCATAGGTACATGTGGGTACACAGAGCCTGCACATGGTGTCGTCAGGTGTTTAGGTCCAGGGTAAAGCAAATACCATTTGCAAGTAGCCCTAACATGTCCTTTTTTTTTTTGTTTCTTCCCCCGTCTCTAAACCTTTGCTGTGAAACAGAGCTCTCATATTTTCCATTCCTAATTCAAGAGCTGGAGGGATCGCTAAAGCCAGGTATCAAGTTACAGGAGAAAGAGTGAAGACATTTGGTTGCAGCTTCATTGGCTCACACAGTGCATACACCCAAGTGAACATTTTCATCAGCCCCCATGCCTCTGTTAAAACTCTAAGGAAAGTCATCTTTTCTCTAGGTGTGTGCCTTGGGAAGGACACTGTCTGCAAGTAAAGTTCCCATCAGTAGAGGTGTTTGAAGGCTGGGAACAGGAGGAAGGAAAAACCCTGTAACGATCAAAAAGCATCTCATCCATAGTACAGGAAATGTTGTTCCTACTCATCTGAGCTACCAAAATAAGGCAAACCAACAAGTTTCAACAATAACAATGTTCAAATTAAATCCTTTGAATGGGTTATGTGTGTAGCTTAAAATGTGACTCAGCCAGGAATTGTTACTATTTCTGGTACTGTTTTAGTTTTTAAACCTAGTCTACTTCAGATATTTGGCATGTCCTTGGTTGTGATAGGAGGCTGTGATAGAGGTGATGACTAAATATCCTTTATGGGTTGACTAATTCAAACTTGGATCTTCTTTGCTGAAATTGGGATTTGATGCTCTCCAAGTTAGACATGAACTTGAGTGAAGATTGTGGTGTGTAAAAGAAAGCCAAACCCCTGTATTCTTTTTTTTTTTTTACCTTCTCATTATCACCTCCTATTTAGCCTTTCTTTCCTTGCTGGGGTTTTCAAGACCATGTTGTTTTTCTCAGACAGAACCTCTTCTCTGTGTTAGGATGCTTTCTTCAAATCTTCAGCTGCTTCTGTTTGATTCTTAGAGTGGTTTCTGTTTAGCTGTTTCCTCAGTAGTTTGTCCCACCAGAAGAGCCTTCTCACATCCTCTTTTCCTTTCCTATGTATTTTCTTGGTCTTTCCCCTGTGTGCTGGTTTTCCTTTTGCTGATCTCCATGTGTTAGTCCTTTTTGTTGCTCATTTGCACTTGTCTGGCTGGGAATGATCTGCAGCCAGCTCTTCTGTTTCCCCACCATGCCTTTGCTTTGGTAGAGCTGATGGAAAATGCTGTATTTCCCCCCTTCCCTCCTCCCTCTGCCCCCTTCCTCTCCTGCTTCCTTTGCATGTACAGCTCAGTGAAAAGTGCTAATAAAAAAGATTTGGGTAAAAGAGGAGCAAAACAAACTCCAGTTATTTCCCTGTGTGCATTTTCTACTGTCTGCCTGTTCCTACGAGCAGGCACTCAGCTTTTGAAGCTGCATATTCTTGGGAATCAGTAGAGAGATTAGTTTTGGACAGGGTAGAAGTGGACTGACATTTGATTTCCTTATTTAAGTGTGACTGTTATCCATATGCTGGAGACCACATGTGACTTACAACACCCGCTCTCTGCGCTTCCTCAGTTTTTCTGCCCAACCTTCAGTTCACATTTTGTTGGCTATCCTTGCAGTGAAAAGAAGTAGAAATTGTCTTCCTTCCCACAGGTTAAAATTAAAACACATATAGAGCTACAGAAGCTCTGGGATTCATCTCCTAAAACCCCAAAGGCTACCTTTGGGGAGAGCCTTGAGGGCTTTTCAGAGAGCTGGAAAGAGGAATTTCACTGTTGTACACGAGGATTTTGCTTCTTGCTGCCCATGTGAAGGTGTCCCTAAACTGTGGTAGTTGTCCGTGTGTGTTTGCTATACTGAGATACTCCATGAACCCAAAATGAGAAGCATACTGAGATCAGAGAGGAGCCATAAATGAATCTGTATATTTTCAACTTTTCTATCTTTATTTTTCCCAGTTTGGTGGACAGTGATTTGTTGTGTGTGCTGCTTGTATACTGTGTAGCATGAACAAAGAGAGTCCATGCAATATGAAAGACACTTTTCCAGGCCGGTTTTTCCCTGTGTGGGCTGTGTGGTGTTTGCATGCTTCCTCTGCTGCTCAATGAAACACACGGCACTTCTGGATAAACAGACAAAACAAAATTGGGTGTTTTGTTGTTGCCCAGATGCCCAAAACTAAGGGTAAGAAAAGACTCGTCCCTTCTCATGGAGTGACTCAGGGATGGTTCTGTGCACAGTCACGGGTTGGACTCGACAATCATTGTGGGTCCCTTCCAGCTCAACAGATTCTGTGATTCTGTCCCTCATCTCCACAGACTTTCAGTGCAAGCAGTAGGAATTTGAAGAATTTGGGCGAAAACCTAAAGGAAGTCCGAGGTCTCCTTACGTTTGTGTAATTCCTGGTGGGAGCAATGTGATGTAACAGTGAGCAGAGTGACTGTGCTGATGTACCTTTGGACCTGGGCAAGAGGAAGAAAAGCTGTGAGATGGCCTCTTGTGAGGAGCTTCTCCCTGCAGTCCTCCAGATTCCTGTAAGATGGGTCACATCCTAATAGGCATGAGAGATGCTGAGTGAGGATGTACAGCCTGTGCTCTGCAGGTCTGCAGACTGGATAGGTCCTTTGAGCCTTTGCCTATGAATACAGGAAGGACACGCTGGAAGGTCCTTTATGCAGATGCCTTCAACAGATGAGGAAAATGAAAGCCCAGGTTATCTACCTCTTCTTCCATCTCGCCCTTACAAATGCCTCCCATGATTGCCAGCCCTTTCTGGGGAAGGACAAACCCCCTCCCTCTGAGGGGCTGTGGGTTGGAGGCTTGCTCTGGGTCAGTCCAAAGGGCCAAATCACCTTTGAGAATAAGCAAGGATATTTGGATCACACCTGCATGCCCTGTTGTGTACCCTGGTGCTCAGGAAAGGGTATTACTGGAGAGTTCTAACAGATGAAGCTCAGAAGAGCAAAACCAGATGTCAGACATATTTTCTACCTATCCAAGCCGTCCCTTACTGTAATAGTGGCATCAGGAGAAATTGGAACCTTCTGCAACTGAAAATGTAGCCCAAAACTTTGAATTGCTTGTTCAGCTGCCTTGTCAGATGGGTAGTGTGGGATACAAGCACACATCATCTTCTGTCAGTGTGGGAGACTCCCATGGCAAGGTGGACAGGATGCTTAGGGTGGGACAGCTTGGAAAGGCTCCCCAGAGCTCAACCCACATGTGCTATTAGTCACTGCTGTCCTTTACTCAGGCCTGAGTTTCAGGCTGGGTGCTGTAGCTCACAGTCTGACCCCAGATGTGGGTTAATAATTTATTTTCGTCCACGTGCTGGCAGATGGTTGGAAGAAGAGTCTGCCAAGCATAGTGCATGCTTGAGGGCAGTGATTTTGAGACACGTTGTTGAGATTATCTGATGTTTCACATTTTCTGTAATTTAGTTTGTGTGTGTGTGTGAAGGGAGTATTTAAAACTTGCCGACAATAGTTTGCTGGGTTGCAGGGAGTGAAACCCCTAATGAATAGTCCATTGTTTACATCCATTTGAGGCTGTTTCTTTGCTGAATTAGTGCCATGAAACATAGCTGCAACTCTCTTGTTTTTAACTCCCCTCTCCTTACCCATCCCCCTTCCTATTCCTTATTGTTGCTAAATCCTGCTATCTTCTCTACATAAGTTTCCAGACTTCCTTCTCTCATCTTGATTTTCTTCTGCTTAAACCTCTTGTCTAAACTGGGTCATCTTTTGCTTCTAGTGTGGTAAATTTTCCCATCCTTGGCCTCTTGGACTCACACTTCAATCCTTATTATTTTTATCCAGATGAAAGTGGAGAAAGAAAAAAAGCCCAAACCATTCAAACTGTTTTCTGCCATAATCAGGTCTAGATCCTCCTCTTGCCATTGCCTTTCCCTCCCCACCTCCTTGCTTTGGAGCTGTTTCTGTGCCAGTTTGCAGCTGTGTGTGTATATATATATAAAACTGTTCTATCTCATATTTGCCTGCAAGCCCCCTGCCCAATTTCTAGCTCTTATTTGCCTCTCCATTCAGGAGGCTTCCCCCCTTGCTCTGTGGATACTGCTCCGTGCTCTCATCTCTGTGCCTTCTTCTGGTGACCCCTACAATTTGAGGTAGCTCCCTTTCCCCTGTCTTCAAACAGATAAGTGGCCAGTTGGCAAAGTTTTAAGTTTTTTTTCCTGTACTCTGGTTTGGCCCTTTTTTTTGTGTTGCTAATTGATGCTGTGTAGCTGTTTACCTGCATGACTTGCTAGAGTGATTGCTCAGACTGATGCATACCACACTCTGGAACTGTTTCTTTTCTCTCCAACCCTGATTTATAGAGAACTGGAAAAAGCAATTCTTGGCTGCCCTGTTTTGAAAACTATTACACCACAGAAAAACTCATTACATGAACACAGCACCTGATATAAAGAAGCTCTATTTGGTTTTCTGGTTTCCCCCATGAAAAAAAAAAAAAATTCCTTTATTATTGAAACAATAATTCCCCTCAAATTATATTTAAGGGATGTAGGCTCCAATGCTTGCCTGCTCTTCTAGGAGTTCCTGGAAATTGGAACTGAGGAGTTTTTCATAATCAATAGAGGGAATGGGGTATTTTGGAAAGGTCTTGTTTGTTTTCTGTATAGGCAGTGTGCACATGCCGCATAATACAAACCCGCCACTGCTCTACTGGGCTTGTGTATACCAGACAAAATGCTAGCACAGGTACCTGCAGAGAATTCTCTATGGATGAAGGGATTGAGAGGGTTGGAAAGCCCCAAAGATTTCAGGAAAGTAGGCACAGACCAACTGAGAGTCTCCTTTAATTAAAGGAGTGCTGTGCATTGTGCAAATCAAGTGCATTTGCTTCCCTTTCCTTCACACCCTCGGTGGGATGCCCTCTGGACTGCAACTTGGGGGCAATGATGTAAGTTTTGAAATACTGTTTGTTTGTGTAGGATGGTCCTGGTGTCCTTCTGGGTTAGCATAGCTGCTCTAAAATATGGCAAAATCATCAAGTGACAAGCAAACTGTCGATGCTTCAGCCCAGTGCCAAAGAAAATCCTGCAAGAGGGAGAATTAGCTGTGAAAATTTACCCTGTTGCTACAGAGCTCATTTGGTTGCATATATCATGTCAGAGTTGAATGATGGAAGAAATACTCCACTTGGTAAATGAATATTTGTGCCAGTTACAGGACAGCTTATTCATGCATAAAACCTGAGACACCTGGTAGTGGTGCTGGACAGGTTGTTTTTGAATGAATGTGCTTGTTGGAAGGCAGCAGAGGAGTGAAATGCCTTTGTGTCTTTAAGTATTCCTCCTTTTGATGCCATATACTGTTAAGGAAACCAGATTTTGGGGACATGTTAGTTCTGTAGTCAGAGAAAGTTTCTGCTTCCTACAGTGGGGATCCTTTCTCCTTCTTATTTCCACTCCAGATTGATGTTAAGATCCTTGAGGCTATGGCACTGCTTTTGTTTTGGCCTCTTACTTCCCTCTCAAAACACAGACCCAATACGTAGAATATGATCAATTCCTGACTTTCTTTCAATCAATTCCTGACAATTTCTCCTCTTCCCACCTCCATCACTCGGCATTGCACATTCCTCCCAAACCAAACCCCTGTAAGCCCAGAAATAGGTCACACCCCACCACCTGGACAGCAGTCACGGCTTGCGTCATCGCTTGGCGTGACATTGGTGAGCGCTCGGCGAGCAGGACCGGCTTCTTCAGGGAGCAGGATGTGAGAACGCCCCTCGTGAATCCTCCAGATGGGCCTCGGGAGGTGATGGGGGAGAGGATGCTGTTTACACAGGGAAAAAATAAAGAGGGGGTATAGGCTAACACGATCGGCGCACGGATTTTCTGCTGGTTGGTTTGCATGATTTATAATGGTATACAGGGCTTTGTCACCTTGATGCTGACTTGTTCCACTGCTGCCCAGAGGTCAGCCCGTTGGCCTGTAAAAAATGAATTGTCAATCTCTGTGGCTTTTCCTGGTGGCCACAGTCCTGGGGCTGTTGTCAGTCCTGCTGTTAAGCTCAACTAGGGGTTGGAGGGGAGTGCCCAGGATACTCGCTCAGCCTCTTAGCAAAGGTGATTTAATTTTGGACATCCCTATAAAGTGACCCTATGCAGGGCATATCCAAATCTCCTTTTTAGTTAGTGGGTAGAGGAGCAGCAATGCCAGCAGTTGGACTGGTAGCCTTTGCTCGAAAATGCGATTTCTTGTCCCAGTAGTTATTTTGGGAAGCCCACAGGAAAGGAGCACGCTTCCATTTTTTTTTCAGATTATTTCAGTTGCTGCAAAAGGTTAGTTGCACAGCGGATGGGCACAATGGAATTAGCAGCAGAGACAGAGGTATCTACAAGCATTTGATCATTTTCATAGGACATGTGCGCTTGTGCTTCTTCCTGAGAAGTGCTGAGAACAAATTGTCATAGAAATGCAAAATACAGTCAGTCTGTTTTGGGCTGAGGCAAGAAATGAGGGCCCTATAGCCTGGAGAGATGTGTATGAATCTGCGTGGGGAAAATGCTCCCTAATTAGATGGGTTGACAGATCCTGTTTCTCCTGCTCCTTCCGCAGTTTGCAGCATTCAGTCTAGGAAACGCCTCCCGAACTCGCCCACCACTGCCCTTACGGAAGGCCTGGCACACTCACCTGGAGTCCTCCATGCCATATGGCTGGATGTCACTGGGACCTGGATCGTGACCTGTTTGGCTGGATGGACAACTTCAGGCTGGGAGGGGAGCCCAGCACATCCCCTGCCCTCTGCACACCGTGTTCTTTAATGCTCCTTCCCGGCAGCTGGCTGGGCTCCGGCGTGGAGAGGACGGCGTCTGTCCCGGCGGGGCCTGGCTGGGCGCTGGGGCTGGGGCTGCGCCAGGGGCCCTGTCCCCTCCTCTCGTGCTGGGCAGCTTGCGGTGCTGCTGTGCTGAGCACTGCTGCTCCCAAAGTTGCTTAATAGACACGCTAGACTCTATCTTGACAGTACACCCTTTTCTTGAGAGAAATGAGAAGTTTCCGTTTCAGTCACTCGCCTGTTTTTCATTGACCTGTTTTAGTCAGCAAGTTGTGGCTTTACTGTGCCAGTCTCTCAAACTGCCACTCATGAGCCTAACGAGACGGTGGAGCAAAACTCCTGTCCTCTGCAGAAAATGCAAAGAGAGAAGAGACTGTTTTACCCCAAACATTAGAGGAGACTCAGTCAAATTAACGCTACAGTAAATGTAAAATATTTTTAATTTACAGAGTACTTTAAGCCCCAGTTAGGAGGTGGAGGGGGAAGGGTTTGGAGTGAAGTTAATAAACCTTTTAAAACTTTTGACTGAATCTTTTATTCAGTGTTTGTGTAACTCAGTTATCTGCTAGTTAATACCAGTATTTTTGATACCTCTCCAGAGCCAATACACGACAAACCTTCAGCCCTGTTGGGTATTTGTGCTACAGCATATTTAATAGCCATGACAACAATTCAACAATTGTATAGAAGCCTCCCCTCCCTGTCTGAGCGTTGCAGGCACCAGAGTGTCTCCATTGGAAAACCCCTAAACATACAGTTTCAGCCAAAACTGGTTTAATGATAGTCTACTGAGAGCTTGACAGGCTTTTTTTTTCTTTAAAAAAAAAAAAAAAAAAAAGAAAAAAAAACAGGGGCACTTTTTTCCTCCCCCCCCCCTTAATTTTTTCCTTAACTTCTTCGCTGCTTTTGTGAAAGCTGCCGCTGTAAAACACAAGGCAAATTAAAAAAATAAATTGCTTTAAATTGCTTAACAGGCTTGATGAGACAAAGCCTGGTGTGTTGGAGTGGCTGCAGGGAGCTCTGCGGCTGCTTTTGTATGATTTCAGAGGTGAATTTAGATGGCTGGAAGATAGATGGGTGCCAGATGCAGTTTGACACAGATTCCGGCAGCTGCTCCTGCGCGAGGTTTCATTAGCGGTGAGTTAGCGAGCAGCAGAGCGCCGGCGAGGCCCCCAACGCTGCGCTGACAGCGAGAGCACTGAAACAATACAATATTCGCTAAGTGATTTTAATCTGGGAGATTAAATGACACCCAGTTGGTTTCCCGACTTAGAAAGCCGGCGCAGTATAAAGCTGTTCGTGGCACTCGCTCTACCCAGGCCCTTGTCACATACATTTACGTTGAGAGTGCTTTCCCGACCCCCTCGTCTTGAAATGGGAAGAGAAAGGCTGATTTTGTGTCGCAGACATATTTTTCCATCCTCACTGTATAATGTGCTTTTAACTACAACAGGAAACATTGGCCTCACTTCAGCAAATGCTTACGTTGGACCGAAGTGCTTGTGTGCTCCTGCTAAGCACCGGCAAAAGTGTTTGAAAGATTAGGGCCACGGTCTGTAAAGTGAACGGCTTCCTTTTTAATAAATGGGCAAGTCCCAAAATCAGGAAGCAGTCGGTATTTACAGGCTTGGGCAATTGGGTTTGGTTATAAATAAACCAGTGTACTACAATGGATGACTTGATAGAAATGGTGGAGGAGCTGCTGTTCTCCAGGCAGATGAAGTTTTATTTGTGGAGGAACACTAAAGATTAGGACCTGGTGAAAGGAGAGAAAATGTAATCAAAGTTATTTGCAATGCAACCCAGGCTGACTTCAAGATTCTTTTAGGGGGACCTTGTGGTCTGTATTTTGGGAACCCTCGCTGTGACATATTTACCGTGCAGTTATTCAGGCTTTCTGTATATTTTGTGTATCTCTAATTGCTTCAGCAAGTAAATCCCTGACTAGAAAAAAAAAAAAGAGGAGGTTTTCTCCTCTGATAGATGGGGGAAAGTATGTAGGGAAGCAAACAAAACAAAATCTCTTTTCTTTTTCATGTGCCACCTGAATTTTGCCTTTACATATTTAACTGCTGATGTCAAACTACTCTGTTCAATCTGAGTCATTTATTACCCTCACAGTAAGCAGACAAACTAACAAACTAGCTTTTTTTTTCCCCCCCCCTCAATAAATAGGCAAGTTGGAGGTGTATGGGCTGCTGTCTTTAGATCTCAACTGTTGTTTGTTTGTGCATGTTACAATCCTGTTTCTAGATGCCTTTGGTAAATACCCCATGCATGGCTTCAATTAAGCTTTCTATATTGAGAAAGTATGCCTTAATTTATCAGGTTAAAGATATCTCTGTTACATCAATTTGTTCACAGTGTGTTGTGACCTAATCAACTAGGGATGTAAGCCATTTCATGAGGAGTAATTACTCAACAACAAAAAATGTCTCTCTTTCCTAATAGCCGTGAGTGAGTTGGCTAATTGGAATCCATTTTGGTAGTGGCAGGTCAGCAATCAGGAGGTGGCTTTCCTGGCCGGCTTCTAGGTGGGAGGGAGAAGGCAGCAGCAGCAGAAACACCGAGCTGTGGTTTCCTGAGGTCACTGGGAGAGCTTCTCTCCGTCGGATTAGTGTCACATGTGCTGGCATCGGGGTGTCCTCATGATCCCCTATACCACCAATGCTGTGACAGTTTGGTCAGAACCCTTTCCTGGACATTTTTGAGGGAAAGAATTCATGAGCGGGTTAGAAATGCCAGATCGTCTTTCAGGACTTGCAGAAGAGTTCCAGTGGTGTTATTGTTAGTGGGGGCAGGGGGCTGCCGTGATGTTCCCATGTGACAAATCTCCATGGCCTTCATCAGGAGATGGTGTGAAGTGTAGGGGTGATGGCTCGTTATGTCTCTACTCAGATTAACTTTTGAGAGTGACAGAACAATTTTTGCTTTCAGTGCTGCATCACTTAGGAGCATGAACTGCCAGTCCCGCTAGGGGTGTCATGCAGAGGCATCTTCTAGATGACCCCACTGGTTGCTGTCCTGTTTTTCTACTTGATAGATCATTGAGGTGCATTCTGGCTTTTTTTTTTTTTTTCCCTTCCCTCCTCCTTGTCTTCAAACCTTGCTGAGAGGGAGGTGGAGAGGAAAATCCTCATGAATTAACATTATTTCCCTGGTGGGCTTTGCTGCCATTTTATCTAATTACGCCTGCTGTTTTCCAGATCACATTGTAAGCATTTGCATGAAGGGGCTTTCACTTACCTCCTCAAGTAAATTAAATAACAGCCCTTAGGCTGGGCTGACAGCATAATGCATTTTCATGTGGGAGATCAACAGCTCCCATACCTTGATATGGGAAATGCTGAAATGACAGGGAAGCTCTGTGCTTTTGTCTCGAATTAGGGCAACTAGGCAGAGTTAGGGCCACTTTGAAAATGCCTGCTGCTGGCTCTTGTGGTGTGTAGGGATTGGTAGGAAGAGAGGGACACATAGGAATCTGCAGAGGGCCACAGAGAACAGACTCACAAGGACCCACGAGCTACGTGCAAGATGTGCAGGAAAGCCAGGGAAAGCAAGCCTGTTGTCAGCAGGTTTAAATGCACAGCCCCACTGGAAAGCATGAAGGGATCTGCAAACTGTGGAAGATTGGAAGCCACAGACACAAAGCAAATGAGAGGTGTAGGCCCTGCCCTGAGGATGTTTACAGCATGACTTCGTGGATGAGGAAGGCTGGACTTGTGTGGAGAGCTCAGGATATCAAAACGCAGGGCCTTGACTTTCATTTCCACAATAAGCCAGACCATAGTTTCCCTGTGCTTCATTTCTTCAATTTGCAAAATGAAGCAGTAGCCCGTCTGCTGAAATGACAGTCCTCTGCTTTCATTGCCTGACCCGTTACTCCCAACGAGTATCCAGCCCTGGGAATTATCCTCCTCCAAATGTTTCAGAGCTCCCAGAGCCCTTCATGATACCAGCCTCATGGGATGATCTGGTCCCTTCACAGTCAGGTGTGTTACACATCAGAAATGTAGATCAGCCCTTCCCTGGCTTTGGTCACTCCTTCATTCCTTTGATATCGTTGGGAGTTTCTGAGGAGGAGAATGGATCAGGAACAAATGACCATGAGGAAATCTATTTCTTCAGCTCCTGATCAGCCCAGGCTTGTCCTGGCAGAAGAGGATGTTGATGGGAAGACAGATGAACTCCTCCTCCCCCAGCCATTAGGCTTGGACAAGTCTTGAGTAGCCCAAAATTCTGGTGTCCTCTTGAGTTCTTTCTTTGCAGGACCTGAAGTGGGGACATGCCAACAAGTGGGCTGGTGAGCTGCACTGTCAAACTGAGTGAGCACTTGGGGAGTGAGGAAGAGAGAGGGAGATGGACCTCTACAGCAAGTAGGGAATTTAATCCCTACTCTGGAGTGCTCATGTTGGTCATGAATGGGGCTCAGAAACAGGAGAGGTTGCTTAGCTTGGGAGGCTGTGTCTGACTTACACAAAGCTCCCACCACACAGATGTTTCATGTAAAGGAAGAGTGGTGATATGTGTTCATTTAGTTCACTGTAACTCTGTGGTGACAGTGACCCTCTAACTATTACACCTGTAATGTTGAAGTACATTCTAACTTTTGGTGCCAATTCCTTTTATCCTGTGTCATTGGTTAGGGATTAAGGAAATCATGCAGATCACTAAGATCTGCTTGAAGGAGCCTTCAGTGACTCACTTTTGTCTAGGGATCTTTGCTGAAGAAATGTGATTTACTTGTTTTTCTTTAGAAAATCAAGTTTTCTGTTCCATCAAAACATAGTTCCAGGTAGAAGGTGGAGCAGAGCTAGAAATGTTAGTGTGGTGAGTGTGTAAGACTACCTTTTAACTTACATGTTAAATCATCTTGGCTCTTCCAAGTATCTAGAGAACTACTTTGTGTTGCATTTCTGTGTCTGAGATGAATTTTGAATGCCAGCGAGATAATGAGATTTATCAAATAAAAAGCCTGTCTTTCACTTTGTTCAAGCTTGGCCTCATGCCTCAAATACATGGAGTTTAGCTCAGAAGCAGCTTGTAATTTGTATCACAAAACCACCGTGTGTAATTCGTGATGGATGGTGGCCACTGAGAGCGGGAGGTTTGCAGTTGGGACGTGCTGACGGCTCCCGCTGACATTTGCGCCTGCTCAAAGTGACTGCAAAGGGGCAGGGGACCAGCGAATGGTCACCACCATGGGAGAGGCTGAGGAGGTGTCTGCCTTCATAAATCAGGGATTCAGGTTTCACGTCAATCACTTTTTAGCATGAACTTGCAGGATATTCACGATGCAAGACACAGTGCTGCTTTGAACATATATGGGGGGATGATTCAGGACTGATACAGCTGCTTCAGTGATCTGGTAGTATACATCCCATTATCATTATTCACTCACATTATTCACTGTTAGAAAGCTTTCTAACAATTCATGATATTTCTCAAGCTCTCATCCCCTCCTCTCTCTTTCTAAAAAAACTAATTTAATTTTATTATTATTATTCTTCAGATTCCTGCTGTACACATCCCCCAAGCAGGTGGGAGGGGGAGTTGGTGGGTGATGACTTGGCTTTGTTGGAACTTCACTTAATGCAGGGTGGGGGCAGAGAAAATGAAGCTAAATTACGCAGATCCTGAAGGCACAGCTAGTGCACTGCATCACTTGTGAGCATGACTAGAACTGAAAATGAATCACAGCCTTGTTAGACACAGTATGTGTCAGTGCATGTGGGCAGAAATATCATTCAGCGAGAGAGAGAAAAAGACAGAGAGACTACATCTTTTAAAGTGTGCTGGTCCCACTGAAATCACTGTAGTATTTAACCTAATAAGTGAGAGCAGGGAAACAGTGGAACAGCCGCTCTAGGATACTTTACCTTGTCGATTTTCATTCCTTTCTGAACGTTCAGAAGGAGTCTGGATTTGTCAGCCGTGACATCTATTTTCTAAACAAGAAAAGGCTATAATTGCAAGCTCAGGTTTGAACCCACTGCTGAGGACTTTAAAATACAGCCACTCATTTGGGGCTACATTTGAATGTGGAGTAGCTTCAGCCTGTGTGTTCATTGTGCATAAGGAAGCAAATGTGATTCGCTCTTTGTGTAAACTTTTGATGGTTGCGCGTGCACACGAACACACAGAACACACACGTGCACACTGAGCCAGTTCACATATTCTAGAGAAAAAAATCCAGCCTGGAACTGTAACCCTCGTTCTTGCAGCTGTATAATTCAAACATTCTATTTCTAGAATGGAAATTGGTTTTGCAGTTCAGTTGCAGTGTGACAGAGCCATGTCAGGTGATTTGATGGAGAGATGCTGGAATCAGCTGGCCACGAAAATCTGCTATATCTGTGTTTATGTTCCAGAAGATACTTGCCACAAGTGATAGCAACGTTCCTAAAGAAGCTCTCCCACCTCCTGCAGAGACCTATCCATAGCAGCCAACAAGCAGAAGCCATCTTAAAATTCCCCCCTTGGCACACTAAAATCCCACCTTTTCAAAGCCAGATGGAATCAACCAGTGTATTCTTTAAGGGATTTTGGTTGTGCATTTTTGAATGTTGTGCTTAGTGCCTGTGCTCAGTCATTGGCCTATTACGTGTGATGTGTTGTATAATTTAAAAGCTGATGATTCTAGACACTAGCCTGAGTTTTCAATAAGTGGCTAGAGATGTGTGGTTTCCACTCTATCCCCCTCCCACAGACCAGGTGCTTTGTACTTTCTGAACATGCAGTGGTTTTTGAACGTTGTGAAGGATGTAAACTGCAGCTGAGAACACAACAGTGCACCTCCCCCNAAGGGGAAAAAAGATAAATACCCCACCACCAGTAGCTTTTTTAAATCCTGGTCATCCTGTGGCATTCCTAGGATGTCCATACTTACTAGATGAAAGCGGGAAAATGGGAATAGCTATTGATTTTTGACTCTTAATGTGACTTTTTTGTTAGGAAGGCAAGGAAGGGATCCGTACTTGCGACGAGTTAAAAATAAGTTTTAATTACTTAGAGTAAGAACATGTTCTGAAAAGTAAAGATTTTGGATTTAATGTGCATGGAACAAAAGGCCGTTGTGAGCTATGTACGAGAGTTGCTGCGAGTTTGTATTCTGCCCTTTTTTTTCTGTGGGAGTTATTTCCTGTTGTTGACTAGAGTTCTTTATTTAGAACCACCTAGCTACTGAATGACGGCTCGCTTGCAAGAAGAAAAAGTGTGATTAAAACTTGCTAAGGCTTATTCCAAGATCTCCCCGCTTCCATTTATTTAAGGGGAATCTTCACTAAATGAAAGAAAGTGAAGTTCAAAACAACAAATGCATTTCCTTCTCATTATTATGCCCACATCAGCTGTGGCAGCTAGCAAAAAGATCTTGGGAGGCTGAGGTCTTTCATGGAACATCTCATGGAAGACAATGTTTCTCTAACAGAGGTGGTTTGGTTTAGGTTGTTCTGGTTTTAGAACAGAAACAAACCTATCAAATGCCAGGCCTCCCTTTTTGCTGGCAGGAGTAATGCACTGATGTTCTTGGGGGCAGCTCTTTCTACGAACCCCACAACTCAAGTAAGGAGTGGGCACTTGGACTTTCCCCATAGCTCAGAGAAGGATGAGTTTCCCTTGAAGAGCACTACCAGCAAAAAGAAGTTTTTATATGCTGACCTGCTTGGCAATAGTATTTGGGTATGTGTGTGGAGTCAAATTATAAGCACTTTGACACCTGCCTAACTTCTTTTGCTCTTGTGGCAGGGGCTAAACATCCAACAAGAATACAATAAAGTTAGCAGAAGAGCAGATTCAGAAGGAAAAAGAAAAAGCTCCAACATGAAGGTTAATTCTACTGTAGGTAGTAGGTAAGCAAGCAAAGTAACTGGGGTTTATGATGACATTTCTGCTTAGCAGGAAACACACTAGGAATGTCCCCTGGGTGTGGATGATTAGAAAATGCACTGGGGCATTAGTGAAAGCAGAGGGACAATCATCCCTCCTTGGCTTGGCTGGCTCCTTGCTGTGAGCCTCTGGCAGAGGGTGCCTCTTTCTGCCCAGCTCCTGCAAAAAAGGGCTGGTGCCTCTCCCTGCAGTACCTGGGGCTGGCTGCTCTGGGTGGGCAGGTACTTCTCTCTGCAGACAGGAGTTATGGCTCAGTCGTCGGCACCTTCCCTTCTACAGATGAATCTGATAGAAACTGGTTTGTGAAGTTGAACCTCTGTAGGAAAGTGGATCTGTAAGGAAGAGAGAATGGTTTGGGAGCCTTCTGTCCATCCCACATATGCTGGGAAAGTTTGTGGCTGGCAGAAGAAGCAGGACAAGCCTCAGTGATACACTTTATTTTCTTCTGCTTCTGTCCAGTGGTCAAACGAGGGAATACCCTGGACTTGGCAGCATCACCATCAATGGGAATGCACCTCTTCCTCCTTGTTTCTTGGGTCCACTGCTTTCCCTTGACTTGTTCCCCTCTGTGGTCCAATTACGTCTCTGTTTTGCCTCCTCACCAAGGCTAAAATAAAAATAAAAGGGGGCAATTATCACTATTTGAGCAACCTCCTTATGGCTATCACAGAAAACCACCACAGGCTTTAGGGAGCTGTATGCCACATGCAACACTTTCTTCGCTGCCACCATGTCATCCCTGATCATGACTTTTCTTTTTTTTTTTTTTCCCCCTACTATTTTCTTTTGCACCCCTGCAAATGCCCACACGTGCTCTGTCACATGAGTGTGACCAGACAGGAGAGCTGCCCCTCCCCTCTTCCAGACCCTTGCCACATTTCAAGGACATTAACAACCCAGAGCTTCTGTGGGAGGAAGAAAGAGACCATTAGGAGGTGTGAAAGGAAGGGGACTCTGATGATAAATGGTAGATTTTCAGGTTTTTTTCTTTGTCCTGTTGGTAGGACCTAAATGCTGGGTGGGTTTGCAGTGATTTAGTGTTTCATTCTTGCTTGGGAATACTAATTAGGTGTAAACCTCTTTTAGCCTTTGCCTAACGGTCACTATAAATGAACAGCTTCCTTTAAAGTGAAAGAACATTAAAAAAAGGTTAGAGGAGAATCTAAATTAATTTGTGCCGTTCCCTTTTTCTTCAGAAAGATAAAATGGATTTCTGACGGTGGGGTGGTTTTAGGTAGAGTTAAGAAATGCAGACATCACTCACTGTCTGTTTACCTGCATATACAGTATGAGCTTCTGCTGACTCTTAGCCATGCTAGCACTAGGGAATGTAGAAAGACAAAATGAATCATTACCACAGGCATAGTCACTAAAAGCATCTGATGTACTCATTCAGTCTTTTTTTCTTTTTTTTTTTTTAATCTCCTCTTTGCACATAATCTAAGGAGTTATGCATTTTGTGAAGGGTTAAAACAAAAAGATCTGTGCATTCACTGCATTGACTCAATGAGTTCAGTTCTATATGATCTTCAATTATTTGTAGAGGAACAGAATGGCAGTGGGAGTTAATGCTGCTACATTTGATGTTCTTGTGCTAGGTTTTCTGCCAGGTCCTTTTTTTTTTTTTCTTCTTCCTCTTCTGAATTTGGCCCTACAAATTCAACTTCTGTTTTATTGGGGTTTGTTGGTTTTGGCTTTTTGCTTTTTCTTTTAAAGAAGTGGCATAGGTCACTCACTGCTAACTTAAAATTAGACCCTCAGAAATTTTGTCTTAAAGGAGTACAGATAAACATCATCTGTAAAGAATTTTGCACCTGAGACAGAGAAAGGATTTATCATTGCAAATTTGAATTACTTTGAAAATGCCTCTCTCAGTAAGCATTCTTTGAATCTAGAGGCTCTAAGAAGCTGCAGAAACTGGTTTTAAACAATAGGCCCAAGCCCCCAAATCTGCCTAGGAGCATTAATGTGCTTTTACAGGCTGTATTCCAGCCAGCAGAAGCAGCTACAGGAGAGTGCGTTCGTTTGGATGTCTGTTTGTTAACTCATGTTTGCATCTAAATAAGGATTGAAGTAGCTTCTTGTTGGTTTGGTTTTTGGTTTTTCTATTTTTTTTTTTTCTGGTAATGAGTCTGAGCACAAACACTTTAACTCCAGTGGCATGGTTTAAGTCCTGCATAACATTGAAATGCTGTGTAACATCCTACATCAGCACTGTAGCCACACCACCATTTTGGTTGTGCCCTGCCAGCCTCAAACTCGTAACTCTTGTACAATACTTCAATGCAACAAATCTGAGCAGGAGCATCCACTTCTAGGAGCCTCTGGTCACCTCCCTGGTGACCCCATTTGGTCTGTCGAGCCTTTGGCATCTTAGCAGGGTTGAGCAGTGCTAGACATATTCCAACCTGCCACCTGCCTATGCACCCAGGCCTCTTTCAGGTTTCAAGAGTGCTTAGGAAAAGGTGGTGGTGGGGGGAGGCAGCTATGCTCCAGAAATGTGTGGCTCCACGGAGAGCTTTGTGTGAGTAGCTTTGCTTCAGGAAAGGCTCACAGTCTGTGCAGTGCTCAGGGTAAGCCAGAGTAGTAGAGCTGCTCTCCGCTGGTGAACAAGGAGCAGGTGGTTCCTCAGCACTGGGGACGTGGTGGCAACCTTTGTGCTGAAGTGTGTGTGGCTTGCGTGTTTGACAGCCCCACGTTGTTAAGATTTTCAGGCTCGTGTTGGGTTTGTGCTCAAGGCTGGTGGGTGGCCCAAAGTCTTCTGGCTTGATTGCAGTGACATCTGTTTACACCAGTGGTTAATTAGGCCTGAAGACTGGCCATCTCTCTATTTTTCCCCACCGTTTCTGTGTTTTTTCTTGATTAGAAGTATTCCCTCCTCAGCTCTAAAACAGAGGCTTTCGTTTTATCTGCAGATTTTTTTTCCCTCTTGATCCACTGGCCCTGGTATGAGATGAATATCAGGACATCAGCGTAGCCTCTCTTCAAAAAAGTAACCAAGTGCTCCAGAAAAGAATGACTTGTGCTTTTCATAGAGGCTGCAGAGTGAGCATTGAAAGGGAAAGAAAAGCAGCCTGAAATTGTTTAAAACTCAGCTCAGTGCAGAGTACAATTCACTGTGTCAGAAGAAGCAGGGTTGGAAAGGGGAGACTGTTTTAGGAGCCTGTGTGCTGTACAGGCAGTGCCAGTGTGAACAGTCTGGCCTGGGCCAGGAATGAAGCACATCTTGCAGGGGATGCAGCCTGAATGGGGTTTGGAAAGGAACACAGATTTTTTAAAAAAGGCAGAAAGATGTGAGGAGATATACAGCAACGGTAGGCAGCTCAAACCTCTGTCAGAGAACAGTCTTTCAGCTGGAGCAAGGATGATGCACACCAACAGTCTCCAGAGGACTGGGAGTGCACAGGGAATTACAGAAGGAGGGAGTCATCTCCGTGCATGAGGAATGCAGCAAAACCTCCTCTGACTAAGCCAGCTAATGCACACTGCTTTTTTTTTTTTTCTTTCCTGATAATCCTGTTCCATAATATTTCCTTAATAATTTAGCATGTGAAGAGTAGCCCTTCTGAAAAGCATCTAAGTCACCAAATCTTACTTTCAGATGAAACCTTGCTACCTCTGTCGTTCGCACACGCTGGGGATTTTTATTTGGTGTGGCTATTTGAGAGCTGTCCTGGAGTTAAGGGTTGGTTTTTTTTCCTTAATTACTTAACAAATTTACCATGTGGCACAACTCTTGGTACTGCCAAGCAGTAGCTTCCTATTACTAGACTGTACAAGCCTAATCCTGTGCTACCAAAGCCAAAAGGAGCAGTATTTGGGAACTGATGTTGTTATCAAAATCTGTAGGAAGCTTAGAATAACTATACAAAAGGGGTTAGTTGCACTCAGAATATTGATTCATGAGCTCCCTCGTTTTTTGCATCGCTGTTCATTTTACCCAAAGAAGATCAACTGCCCAACTGGACATATAATATATGATACTGCATTAGAACTAAGGCTGCATTTGGTCATACTCATTAATTAAACTGATTTCTCCTGTAGGGTTTTTTTTCCTAGAGAACTAACCGGGAATGATAATTAAGCATATTATGCATTCTAGGGAATGGTGTTTCTCCTACTGCCACAAAAACATTAAAGGAGAAAAATATGAACTAAAGCAGAAGATGAAGGGGGGGGGGGGGGGGGGGGGGGAAAGAGCAAAAAC
>VYXF01010817.1:721117-803027 GCA_013397295.1 Polioptila caerulea | reverse complement strand
CGGGGATCCTCCCCCTCTCCTCCGGGGAGGGGGGGGTGGGGGGGTTCGTGCTGAGATGAGCAGAGGAGGGAGAGCGGCGGAGTTGACCTTAAAATACGCCCCCTCTGCCGCCGATGCGGGGGGATCCCGAGCCGAAGCAGGTGCGGGTAGCTGGAATATACTTTTTTATCGAGGTGGCTGTGCTGGCCCCGGTAGTGCGGCCGGTTGTGCTCTCCGGAGCCGGGCTCCCTCCGACGCCAGGAAAGCCGCGCCACCCCGGTAAGTTCGCGTGTGCGCCGGGGAGCCCCTGGAGCCGGGGGCTGCAGCCTGGCTCCGTTCTCGCAGCAAGAGCGGGGACTTCAGGGAGCCCCGAAAAGTGCGTGCCGTAGTGCCGGGAGAGCTAAAAGGGCCTGGGGGAGACTTTCACTCCGCTGTAGCAAAGCTGACATATGGCTGGGCAGGACCCGGCTGGCCCCGCTGCCTGGCCCTTTTCAGGGGTTGGTGTTAGGGCAGGGATTAGCCTGTCTTTTCCCTGAGCAATAGCGCGCATGGGTCTTCCTTGGGAGCACCGCCAGCACGGAGACACTGGCATCTGGGGGGGATTTTGTGAGTAAGGTTGTTCATCTTCAGGAAGCGACGGCAAAAATGTATATTTATTAGGGTTTTCTTCGGGGTGGATGAACGCTTAAAAAATCCTTTTGCGGTGGCACTTTGATTTAGAGCGTTGGCTGCTTTACTCACATCAGGATCTGGAAAAATAAGTTCTTCTTAAGCATGAAAATAGGAGTACAGTTAACCTGCTGTCATTTCTTGCATTTTGTGAAACACAGCTGAAAAACCCAGGGCCACTTTAGTTGGAAATCCATGGAGGGGCTTGTGTGCTGTCCAGTGGGCCCCTTGGTGGCTGATTTACAGCTGTGGGTCAGCTGCTGGTGTAAAATAAAGCGAATCTGCCCTTTTTATCTCCATCCGGGGGGGGGCTGTCAGCTTCTTTACCCGAACTTCAGTGCAGCACGCCAGGGCTGTTGCGTGTGGTGGCGTGTGCTCAGACAGACCCAGGGCTCTCGGGAGCAGGGAAATCCAGGCTTTTTCATCTGGTGCCTGCTGCTGCCATCAGGGTGACTCTCTCTGCTGTCAGTGGGTGCTGGATTTGGCCACTCTAGAATGCACTATTGCTCAAACAACGATGGGAGAGGGCTTGGCTGCCCTGAACACCACAGTTTTATGCTTGTGGCTCTCAAAAGAGTGAACACTTGCTATGTGTGTGAGTTCAAACAACGCTTTCTACCTTTTAAATTCTAATAATTTTAGGTATGCATCTGCACAAGTGAAGGTTCCTGTGTCTTATGGACTTCTCTCAGGGTATAAAATTGACAGAGGCACCTCAGTTTGCATCTAAGGGCACGGGAAGCTTTCACATGGTAAAACAAACTATAAAAATTAATTGTGTTTTCTTTAAAATGATGGCTATAGAAATTAACCAACTAATTTAGCAGGGTAGATTGAAAGTAGCCCTTTCTGGCTGAAGTTAAAATGCATGTATTTTACATAATAGGATGGTGTCTTAGTGCTCTGATTTAACATAATGAACCGGTGGTGGTGGTAGGAATAGGAGGAGGATTAGGAGTTTGTGCTGCTGGACAGGTGTCCGAGAGCGTGTCCTTCAGAATACTTCCATTGTTGAGTATTGCAGCATCCAATGTAACAACTCCAGATATTCCTCCTCTCGTGACTGATCCTGCTTCCATTTAAGTTGGTAGCAGCAACCACCCACTCCTTTTCTGCAGGAACTGGATTGGACTGCTGAACGAACGAAGCTAGACTTTGTGCATATTAAAACACTGCTTTGATTTTTGTGTCAAGATGATTTCTTTTTCTCTGAACCTGATTGAAAACAAACAAAAAGAAACTTGATAGCCATAGGTACTTCAGGT
Source organism: Polioptila caerulea (assembly GCA_013397295.1). Classification (NCBI taxonomy): domain Eukaryota; kingdom Metazoa; phylum Chordata; class Aves; order Passeriformes; family Certhiidae; genus Polioptila; species Polioptila caerulea. The sequence goes on along the minus strand of VYXF01010817.1, from coordinate 801,114 downwards.
TTTGTCTGTAGATGAAGCAATCTTAAAGAGCATTAAATACATATGTAGGTGCTGATTTATTAAGAGCTGTAATTGTGTTCCTTTATACACCTGCTCTTTTTTAATGGGAAAGATGAAATAAAGAGTTTCACAGGGGAGATAATAACATGAATGTACCAAGTGTTCAAATTGTCTGCCTGAGAGGCATCAAGGAATGTGAGATAATGTCCTAATAGCAAGGAAACACTCAAATTTCATATTCACAATTTATTTTTTTTTTAGCTTCCATGAAGCACAGCAGATTTTATGCAATACCGAGTTTGGAGGATTTTGCCATCATTCACAAGCTGCTTTTATTTTTTCAATAAATATTTCATTGGGAAAACATTTTTTTTTTTTTTTTTTTTAAGGAACTGACTTTTTTCACACTGATGTAAAGCACTCCTGGCACAGTTCATCTCTGACAGTGCTAACACTAGACAGGTGATCCAAAGTATTTGTGACTATTTTTGCTTTTATGTAACATCTTAAAGTGTAATCTGTCAAACAAGGAGAATGCAGCACTTTGAAAGTGCGAGTAGTCTTCTGGTGATCTACTTCTTATAAGGGCCAGGTAGCAAGAGAGACACCTTCTTTTAACTCAGCTCTGTAGTGTAACTGGCTCACAAGGAGACAGCTCCAGTTGCAGTGGTTCCTTAACATGCACACGAATCAGTGCCAGAAATAGCAGCTTTCAGTTACCAAGTCCAAAGATCAGGAGTGTTTCAAAGGAGAGAGCAAGGTCCAGCTTCAATGTAAGCAGGTTGGCACTCAGCACAGATCTTTAGTCTTGATGAATCTTTTGCTAATTAATGGTTTGTGGAAGATGAAATTTGCCAATCTGAGCACAGTGCTCATTTTCTTCAGGGATATATAATTGCATGTTTTCTGCCACTTCTTTCGATTTCTAAACTTTCTTCAGTCAGAGAAACTGCTGTCATGAAGAGGTGCCTGTTTCCTATAAATGGAGAGAGGCTCTCAACATGCGTTAGTTCTTTAATTCTTTTATAAACAGAGTCAATTTTTGTGTTTGCTGTAGTGGAGGCTTCAGGTTTGTTCAGCATTACCAATGCAAACACTATAACAAAAATAAGATAACAATGCTTGGCTGTTCAACACGAGTGAGGAAGGCAAGGCCTCTAAATGCTGTGCTAACATTGCTCTTGGGTGTGCTGAAGTGAAGCACAAGCTGAGGTCCAAAGCAAACGTGTGGCTGGGAGACAGCAGAGGTTTAGTGGTAGAAACAGGCTTGTGTGTGTCACAGCAGGGTCCCTGCCCTGTCTCTTGGCTGTGTGGGTATTAAACTGTGTGTCACTGTGCTGAGTACAACCTGCACTGCCACCACATTTGCCTCACCGGTGGCTCCTGGTGAACGTGTCAGATGCTGGGTGTCGCTGCCAAGCGGCCAGGAGGAGCTGTGAAGATGTGCTGGCTGGGACATTCCTGCAGCGCAAAGGGGATTTTCGGGGTGGGGAAAACCTGATTCGAGGGGCATTTCCAAGGGAGAGTTGGGGCAGTCTCCAGAGGTCTTGGGTGCAGCCTCATCGGCCTTCAGAAAAGGCTTTAAGCTGTGACTAGGGGTGGGGAGGTGTGAAAGGGCTAAAGAAACTGTCAAGTCACCAGAGAGCAAGTTTTTGGTTTTCATGTGTCCCTTCTTTGGGAGTGGAGGCTCATCTAGCTCAGGTGAGACAGCAGCCACCACCAAAGCAGAGTGACACTGGGTTCAGGCTGCTGCAGTGAAATGAAAACCATGCTCAGAGACCTGCGTTAGGCAAGGTCAGACCACTGTTCTTCAAATGAGGGGCCAGGCTTGGTACCCTTCTCAGCTTGGTAAAATCAGAGGTGTTGCCACAGAACATCTGAAGTCCTCAACCTGTATAACATGATCAGTGTTTTGAGTACCAGTGGTTTTAAAGACGAATTTCTCCTTAATATCACTCTGGGATTGAGTTTTAAGTGGCATTGAGTGACATGAGTCTCAGTCTGTGAAATTATTAGGAGCCAAAACCTGTTTACTTTGCTTTCACACCAGTAAGGTGTGTTGGATTTCATCTGACAGTTTGTTTCCAGTGAAATTAGAATAAAAATTGAGTTCTTAATATAGTAGAATACAGAGAGAAGAGTTTAAACATGGCTTGTTTTCTTGTAATGTTATTTGGAAAACTGGGCACTCTATGGAAGTAGCAGAAAAAAGAAGTTCCCTTTTGGTGAAGAATTCTAAACTTGCCTTAATACTTCCTCAGATGTAACAATTAAAACTGTTTTCTTGATCCCAGATTTTCCACCCCACCCCAGAAACCCTTGTATTGTTTGAACCACACTCATCTCTAATGGAAATGTGACAATTACTGGCTGTTTTTGTAGATTCTTATAGTAGCCTGTAACATGAGTCTTAAAAACCCTCCTGTGGTGCCAGGCGGGCAGTGAGGGTGAGTGAAGTGCGCTATAGCAAGAGCCACCCAGGACTGCAGGTAAACTATGCGGATATATGTTGGGGTGGAGGTTGAAAGGAGCGTGGAGGGCATATTTGAAGCAGACTGTGCAACTGCTATAGCAGGTCTGACTAGTTTGAGATGCCTAAAGGCAGCTTTGTCTTAACTTCAGGTAGCTGCAAAATGAAGTTTTTAAATCCTAATTCAGAAATACATCATCATCATCATCTTCCGGTGCCTCCGCAAACTTTACTTTTCATGTGTTTTTACAGGCCTTCTTTCTCCCTTGGAAAAAAGCCTTTAGTAGGTACACGTCCACGTGCATGCATATCATTTGCATATTTTTCAAATACACATTTCATCAAGATAGGAGACTAGCGTTTGTGTGCAAACCACAGTGTTTTTTTTGAACAGTGGTGGTTACATTTTGCTTTCTCACTGCTCTGTGGGCCTTGTGTGAGACAAGCCACTCTATTTCAGCACTTCTGGCATGGCCTGATTCGCCGTGGGTCGGGTCTCGTGCCTGCTCCTGGCCCTGTCGGAGCAGTGCCTTCGGCTTTAGGAGCCTGCGCTGCAGTCGCAGGGATTTTGTCCGGGGTACTTCCATTCTGGCTGTCCCAGGGGTCCAATAACCTGCTTGGGGTTACCCTGCTGGGACCTGGCTCCCCCTAAGCCCCTCCTGTTCCATCTGCTTGGTGAAACTGGCTCTTCTTAACAACCCTTCCACTTTCCTTCCCTAACTAAAGAGTTCCACAAATAGCTTGTGAATGAATACAAGAGAGAGAATATTTTCTCTGTGTGTGACACACAGTGTCAAGCTTCCTGTCACTGCTTCCCCTTGCTGGCAGGGGACACACGTGATATATGTGTGCTTGGATGAGGACTTTTCTTTTAATTGTGGGGAAAATCAGTGTAATACTATCATGGGTGAGGTGAATGGGTTGTGCCTGACTGACTACGAAATAAAGTTTCGGACATTCTGTTTCCTGAGCTGTTCTCCTTCTGTATTTTCCACTCCCAGTTTTCCAGAATCTTAGTTTGTGGTTAAGTTTCTTTGTTCTGTGTTAATTAACCTGTCCTAAACATGCTTCAAAATACAGTCTTAATACACATGTCATTAAAATATGCTCTTAAAAGGGTGTCTCCATCTAAGTTTAGATTATTTACTTGAAAATGTTTAAATTATTCCACACAGAAGAGATGTGGGTCCCATGGTGGCTGTTTTAAAGAACATCATCTTGGTGTAGTACTTTTTATTGTGAAATCAAGCAGGTGCCACAAAAAATGGAATCTCTTTCGTCTCTAACTCATAGCTATTACAGGTTGAGAATAGTTCAAGGTTGGCCAAAGTTCCCTTTAATCAGTTTTCAGAAGGCTCCTTTGTAGGACATGGAAACATATGCTGTATTTCAACAAATGCAAGAGCTTTAGTGCACTGGACTAAAAGGGCAGCAGTTATCATCTTGTTCGACATCATTTTACACCATCTGAACAAACTTTTGTCTCAAATTTTAACTACTTTTTTTTAAATTTATTTTGTTTTCGCTGGTGGTGGAGAAATGTCCCAACAACTTTTTCACCTCTTTGAGAGAAACTTGCAGGGTGAATAGGTTCTTTTTCGTAGAGTCTATTTGTTTGCAGGGTTGTGTTCATTTCATTTAAGCAAAAATGTTGAAAGCAACTCATATGCTGTTTAAGCTACTTTAAAAAATGCCAGGGAAGCACCTTTCTTTTCTCCTAACTCTCAGTAGTGCGAAACTGGTTAGCAAATAAAATCTGCAGGCCAGAAACTAAAATGACTTGTCATTGCTGGGATTTGTATGGTGCATTTGCAGTATATATTTCTTCAGAGGGTTTTTTTTTCCCTTTCTCCTCTTCTTCCCTCCTGCCATTTGCTGCTTTTCAGTTTGACTGTGATAATTTATTCAACACTGTTTTCAAAGCAATAACCTACTTTTTGGCAAACCATTCAGTTCTTTCAGTAGTGTGGGGGTTTCTTCCCCCCCCACCTCCATGTGTTTATTAAGGGTATATAACAAGGGGGAAAAACAAGGGGGAAAAACAAGGTATCTTTGGGGAAAAGATGCAGCGATAGGATTCAAACAAAGTGATTATACATAGGTGAGAAAAACTCTCTCCCTTATTATACACGAAGAGGTCTCGTCCCTCGTGGGTGCGCGCACCGTTCTCATTAACCTTTGCAGGAATTGCACAGCTCCAGTGGAGATGGGCCTGCAGAGCTCAGTCCCTCCACACACTAAAAATACCCGGCAGCCCGTGACACGTGCGTGCCAATAGAGATGTCTTGTACAATACAACACAACGGTGCCGTAATCCATTGTTCTGTGCGCCAGCGCAGGGGAGGAGGGATGCGCAGCCGGGCTGGCTATTTCATCATTCTCTCTTAGAGCCTGACCAGTACCATCTTGTCATTACAGGCGTGTAATTTTAGCAGTGGAAAGGGAGTGTGTGTGTGTTTCCCAGGCTGTGCCACTTTCTGGTAGCTGTTCTAGGTCTTTCAGATTGTTTTGAATTTCGTTTACGAGCGAGGTGTCTCTTTTTAGACAGCCCTTGCGCTGTGCCGGTGGCTGCTGGCTCTGCAGTGGGAAGGAATGGAAGGCAGTCTTGGCTGAATTGGGCCCTGGGGCAGTACACAGCCATCTTAATTGCTGCTGCTCCACCTCCTAAGGAGATGGCTCTGGTTCTGCCAGCATGGAGCTGTGTGCACCGGCTCCAGCGTGGCTCCATGCCCACTGCCACGGGAATTCGTGGTGTCGTGGTTCTGCCTGTGGGACTGGCACCTCCTGCTTCCAAGCAAGGAGGCCCAGAGTGCTGCACTTGTGGGAAGAAGCAGTGGTGTGGAGCAGGAAGAGCTTCTTGGCTGATCCCAGGGAGGCTTGTGTATAGAAGCCCTCACATATTTTTTGAGTGACAACAAGCAGAGTCTGCTGAATAATCAGCTAATCACGTAGTAAAGTCAGAGGATCTGGCCCACTGCTGTGCCTGGTTTGCTTTACTGCAGCTCAGATTTCCTGCTGCTGGTGCCCAGGTGTGTAAAGCAGCTCCTGGTCCTTCAGCAGAGTGCTGAGCCCATGTGTTCACAGCACAATAGAACTCAATTCACACTTGGCAGGCCTGGCTGCTTCCTTAACACTGCCACACAGAGACCAGAATTTCAAAACAGCCTCAGCCCAGCTCTTTTTGGTGGCTCTCTGAAGCACAGCGCCTAGCTAAGCTGAACCCCAGGGAGGAGGCTCCTGGTGGTGGCTCAGGCACTGTTGTGAGTAAGATGGTGTATGCAGCTGTCCTGGGAAAGGATGTAAAGGAGATTTGGCACAGAGGTGAACTGAGATGAGGGCAGCTTTGCTGTCTTGTGGAGGATCTCTCTCCCCTTTTGTTAGGTAACTCTAACAAAACATCTCCTAGTAGTGGGAAGGGGGAACTCCTCTGCCCTGATCTGACTCAATGCAGGTGGTTGGTGGTCAGTGGGGACATGTCTGCACCAGGCCTGTGAAGGGCTGGGGCAGGTTTGGCAATCATAGACTGTGATTCCTAAAGCTTCCAGTTAAGGATGAGACCAAAAAAGGGCAGGTTGGGGGCTTGTTTGCATCTTCTGGGCACTGTTTTATAAGGAAGTGCATGGTAAGTCCTGTCTGAAGCAGAACATGTGAGGATTGACATTTTGGCTTTGAGATCTTTGAGACAGAAATTAGTTCTGCTGGATAATCCAAACCAGTTCTGTTCTTTTTTCCAGTAAAGACAACTGCCTTCCTGTACGTGGATATTGAATAAAGGTTTTTCAGCCCTGGTGTGTTACCCAGGAATATCCTCCCTCTTGCTTTGCACTGAAAAGGAGTTGTCAGAGTTGCTCAGGGCTTTTGGTCTTGCCTTCAGCCTCACAGTGGTTTGCAGTGTGCCTTGCTGGCTTTCCATGCTCAAAGCCTGTGCAGTCTTGTCCACCTTCTGGTTGTGCCAGGGCAGTCTCTAATGCTTTAACAAGCTAACAAGTGCTCCTCTGATTTAAACTTGCATTAACTTCTGCTACCCTGATAGAATTCCTAATATTATAAACACCCTTAATAACATGGCTATAATCTAGAAAACCTGCTGTCCTTTTTCCAAACAATTACTTAATGAGGCAGTAATTTATCCGAAGCTATATTTATTGGAGCCCATTCCAGCTTTATCAGAAGTACTCTGTTTGGATGTGTGCAGTTAGTCAAAAACATTAAAACTGCTCCACTTCTTCCAGGGGAACATGTTACATTTAGCAAACTGACAGCATTAGAAACTGTTTCCAATTTAATAGAAGCATATGTTTCCTGCAAGGCTTAGCACACTGCAGAGTCAGAGATTGCCTTAGACTGCGGCTTTGCCTTTTTTTAGCCTGGTGAAAAGGAGCTGCAAACCGAAGGCAGAAGTGGAGTTTGTGTTTTTGGTTGTTTTGCAGAGATCCTTCGGCGGGCTGCAAGTTTAAGAAACTCTCAAGAAAGTGGTGTGGGCGGCGCACACGGAGCTCTCGCTCCAAATGCAGTTTCTGATCATGAACAAACAGCAAGAGCTTGCTTTGCCCTCTGGGCCTCAAATAGTACAGTATGCAACAAGGGAGAGCAGGCAAGGCACGAGGATGGAAACAGTAGGATCAGATTACAGTTTCAAAATATCGCTGGAACACGTTGGCTGGCGTTACACTATTGACTGGCTTTATAATTGCATTGCTTATTTGCTAGGGAAGGCTTCACCTTACTTTCTGATTAACATGGACACTCCTTCGGGGACCTGGGGACTCCAGGCTCTGAGTATCAAAGGCAAACCCCCTGAGACCTGCACGACTTCAGATGCTTCTCAAATGAGAGTCTGAGCTTCCTCTGTTGTCTCCTGTTTGCCAGAGGTTTCCTTGCACAATCCCTGACTAAGTTCTACTTAGACTAGCCTCTAACAGCCACTCACTATGGCTTTCCTTCTTATTTTGATTTTAACTGGAGAGGAGAAAAGACCTCTGTCACTCAGCTTGCTAGCTGCTCTTCACTCAGTCTTTACTCTCTATGAAGTGCCTAAAGCAGGAGGCTGTGTTTCTGTAGGGAGAGAAAAGCTGCCTTTCTTGCTAAATGCAGGAGTGGGGTGCTGAGGAGCTTTACTTCCTTCTGTGTCTTCTGGAAGAGCTGAGGTTTACCCATCCACCACAGGAGATGGGAAGAGCTCCTGTAAAATACGTGTGAGAAATACCTGCCACTTACTGCTGGCACTGACAGTCCTGCACTGAAGACTTGCAAACAGAAAAACAATCCCCTGCACTCTCTGGAACCAGAGAGCTGCCCAGGAGGCCAATTTTTTTATATACTCTAAAGAAGAGTTTTGTAAGTGCTTATTAAACATTACTCAGTTAAAAAAAAAAAAAAAAAAAAAAAAAAAAAAAAAAAAAAAANTTTAAAAAAAAAAAAAAACAAAAAACAAAACAAAACAAAAAAACAAAACAAAAAAACACCCCAAAAAACCAAAGGGCAGCCAGAATTAATGTAAAATGTGTCAGAGAAAACAAACCTTGAAAATACAGAATGTCTGAGCACTGGCTGTGGAGAGGACAGAAACCCCTGCACAGCTCTATTCCCTCTGCCTCTCTTTGGGGGTTGTGGGATTTGTTTCCTGACTCACATGTGACACGAGACACAATTCTTACCAGGCAGCATTGTCAGGAGTCCTCTTCATCCAGGCACCATGGATGCAGTACACTCCAACATGTAAAAAGTGCATCAGATCCCGAGAAGGCAGCCTGGTGGAAAAAAATAAAAAAATTTAAAAAGGAAAACTCCCCCTTCCCCCCCCCATCCCTACTGGTCCGCTCACACCCTGCAGGCCAGCTGCAACACAGGGAGCGTGGCCGTGCAGCTCTGCATGGAACAGGCTGTCCCAGCTCCCAGGGATGCTGCCGTGCCAGGCTTTAAACACTCTGGTGTCAGCAGATGAAATCCCCAAGGAGGGGCAATTTCCATCGAGCTCTGGCTCTGAAAGTCCATGTTGCTTATTCGCTCAAGCCCTGGAGTTAAACCTCGACACCTGGGCTGTTTGGCTTCCCCCTTATTTTGAGCAAGGCCAGGTTTATCCTGGCCTTCCCCTCTGCTTTTCCTTTGTAACTTTGAATGGGAGGAGGGTGCCAATGCTCTCAGATGTCTGTGCTCCCACCTGCTGGGGCAGGTTTGCTCTGCTTTGCCAGGATCCTGCAGGCCAAGGAGCATCGTTCTGTAGTGGGTGAGCCCATGGTCCTGCCCCAAGGGCTCTTCTACAGCTGTGTCCACTCTCTCTCTCTGCTGTGGCCTTGGGGGTGTGGAAACAGGGACAGAGAGTTTACTGGTTTGCCTCCCTAGCTCTAGGGGACAGATAGTTTGAGGTTGTGGAGACTGGTTACAAGTTCAGGTGGTCCCTCAGGCTGGGTCCAGCAGCACTGAAATACCTCACCCAGCCCAACCTGCCTCTGTTGACTCAGAGGATCTGGCCCTTGTCTCGCCAGCTGAACCCAGTTGGCATAAAGGCCTTTTTATTTTGGTTCTGCTGCTCTCTGTGCCAGATCTCAATTCTGCTTAAGTCAGTAACAGAACATCCGTTGGCTACCATTGGGCCAGGATACAACCAAAGGAACCCTCCAGGATGAGGAGTGAAGGATGGAGGAGAGAAAATTATATTTCATGTGCCAGAAGTGACACAGAATGCACTTCCATAACTCACTGGATAGGTTCTCTGAGAAAACCTGGCGAGGGTCACTTACATCTGAGGTTTGTGAAACTTAGGGGAATGAAGTGTACAAACTCAGTGCTCACATTGCACTTTGGGGAGCTCTTATGGAGAGTTTTGGTGTTGCACGGTTTTGTTGTGTTTTTTCATGCACGCGTGTGAAGTAGCATTTTATTTTAATTCCCCCAAGTTGCCTTTTTCTTTCTCTCTCCTTTTTTTACCCCCCTGTGGTTTTAATTACCTCAGATTTCAGAAAGTAACTGATCCTGCTTTAAACTCCTCTTCTTGCACAAGCCCCTGTGGTTCACACCTGTGTCTCAGTGTTCGGCTGCCTGGAGAGGAATGGTTGCCTGTGGACTCAGGGATTTGATACTTTTACCTTTTTGAGCAACGTGGTATTTGTTCTAAAAGTAACCTCAACACTAATGAGCTGTTCATCCTCTAGACTGAGGAGATGGCATAAATCTGTGAGTGGAAATGTGACTTCTTAAAAACCCTTTTCCGCTGTTCCTCTTGGGGTTCGATTCCTCCTTCTTTTTTCTCCTTCCTGTCTGTCTCGATGAGCAGGGAGGGCCTAGTGGATTGTAGAATTGATTTCCAAAGATGAGCCCTCAGTCTTGAGAGGTATGTTAAACTTAATTGTTAGAAGTCTTTGGGAATTAGAATTAAAGGTTATTTTTATTATTGGGTGAGCAAAATCACTCTTCCTCTCAGTTTTTACATATCTGGTGCCGATTATTAAAGCCTTCAGAAAGAGTGCGGCGGTGTCGAAGTGTCCGAATCACAATCAATAAACACAGTGCTCCTCTCACAATCTACACGTACCTCTGTCCTCCGGGGAGCAAAGGATTCCTCACTGAGTGGGCTCAGAGACACAGGCATTGCACAAGCTCTTCTGTGTTTAATCGATGAGGGTTGACTCCAGAGAGCCGTCCGCTCCAGGCTGATTATCTCTTCCTCTGAGCCCCAACTGCATTTTTTTCCAACTCTGTCTGAAGAGCATGCAGAGCCAATAAAAGGAAGCTAAATGACACGCAAATGAGAAAAAAAAAAAGCTACTTTTGTTTTTCAATTAAGAAAAGACAACTCCCAAACAATGCTGGAGTTTCTCTGGCACTGAGGCATGTGCAATCGCCCTAAATGGGCAAAAAAGCAAGTAGAATCTTTCTCAGCAACAATGGTTGAGCTTTTGGTTCTGGGTCTTCCAGAGCTGGAGCCAGCTGGTAGATAATATTGGGGAAGATCTCCAAGTAACTCCCCCCACCCCAGTCCCCAGAAAGATGTAGCTTTTCCATTGTCTTTCTTCAGCTTTCTGGTTCCACGTACCTAAGAAACATTGACAGCTCACTTGCAGACCAAAACCCTGCAACACCCTTTATGACAACAACAACAACAAAGCGAAGTCCAGTCTCAACTCTGAACACCCAGCTTCAAAATTACGTTTAGCAAACGGGTGAAAATGCAGTGGAAATACATCTGAGGTTGCTGCTCAGCCAAAATAGATGCAAGAAAGACCTTCCATGAACGTGACCCTTTGTCTGTGCCTGTGCAGTGCCGCGTTGGGGTGGGTCAGTGTTGTCTGGCTGCCCCTGTCACAGCTGTGTGACCTGGTTGGACAACTCTCTTTCCACACCTGGGGCAGTGCGGGTTTGTCTTGTTTTGTACCAATCTTTGGTCAAGCCCATCTTTTCAGTTAAGTTTGGTGTTTTCATTTTCCCAGCAGGAGGTTTGGCTGGAAAGGCTAGGAGCAGGTTTTGAGATGAACAGAAATGACTCAGATCAAATGCTGGTATTGTACAGCATCCTTCTTTTTAAAAAATGTTACTATCTTAAGACATACAACAGTGATCCCTTTAGTGCAGGCATGAAACAGGTTGGTAGAAGAAGGGAAGAGATGGCTTGAACAGTAAACAACAAACAGGCAACATTGTCTTAAGCTTTGGTGATCAGAAACTATGAAATTCCTTTATGAAGAGCCAGAGAAAGACTTGCAAGCCCCCAGGCATGTCTAGTTTTACCAACTCTATCAGCTGGTCTAAAAAGATATCACCTCCCTGCTTCGCTTGGCATGAATGAAGTGATTTATGGAAACTGGAGGAAAACATTCTTTACGATTCCCATTGGCATGCCAGAGGAGAAGGGAATAAAATGAAACTTTATAAAGCTGGGAGTCTAGCAGTGCTTATTTGAGCCCTCTCCTTGGTGGAATAAAACCCCCATGCTTAGGCTGACATCTTGCTTTGGTGCTTTAGGGGTTAAACCCTCTTCAGAGAGTTATTAGTGGGGAAGAAAGGAAACTGAAAGCTGTGCTGAAAAGCTGGTAGGTGAGACTGGGAGTTGCCTGATCTATTTTATCTTCTAAGAGGGCAAACTCTGAATCAAGCTATGTGAAGATCGAGTGAGATGCGAAGGCTTGACAGTCACACATACAGGAAATCTTGAATAATCTCTGAGCTTCCTGGAAAATGACGTAGTGATGTTATCATAGTATTTACTCAGTGATGATCCCATAGTTCTTACTGATCAGCTTTAAAAATGTGTTTGCTACCAACACCTCAGTTTTGGGTGGAAGTGGGCTCAGTTGAGTTTGTTGGAAATGCTTGGCAGCGTCACCTGGCAATGATGAATAACTGAGCACAGGCAACGGAGCCTGGGCTGTTTTCTTTATCATGAGGGAAAAGGTTTGCTTTGTGCAGTGAATGTTTTTATACATTCCTGGCAGAGGCTGACAAACTTCAAACTCTTCTAGTCCCCAAGCCGTTTAAAAATGCCTTCTTTAAATAGAGCATTGTGGAAGGAGCACTGGTATGTCTTTAGGACAGAGTCTGTCTTTTTTCAGGGGGAGGAGATAGCAGGAAGGGATGGAAAGCTGCTAACTCTCCTCCTAATCCCTTGCTGCTTTAAAAAGTGCTGGAATTGGGCAGGGTTTTTTGATTCTTGCTAGCTTGATCCTCCCTTTCTTGCTCTTACCTATCTGAAGTGAAAGGAAATGTGTCTGCTCCAAACACTGGAATAGCAAAGCCCCCGGCACGCACCCCAAACCCATGTGCAGAGCTCTGGAGTAGTCCATGGAAGTGACACTAGGGAGCAGAGAAAAACCAGACTTCGGTAGTAGTGCTAAATTTCAGAGGTTTTGTTCACCCGAGATTCCAGGCACAGGAATTGCTGGTAGCTGGCCAAGGAGCTTGGATGGCAGCCTACCTGTTCCTCAGCTCTGCTCAGCCTGCTCCCTCTCCCCGCCTTGCTTTTTTTAATTGCATAATATGCTAGAAATTTATCTGGGTTTGGGACTTATTTTTAACCAGAAGAGGCTCACTTCACCCGATCTGGTTTTGGATTTAACACCCAGCAAATGCATTCTCAAGCTCTTGTAGGACTGAAACCCTGACTTCTTTTGCCCCCTCTTCTGCTGTCCAAGGGTCTCTTTGCTCTTCAATGTTTGTCAGTCATTTTTGGTGATGTCTAACTACGTTGTCTGTCTGCTGAACTGGTGTGCAACCATCAAACTGTGTTAGACCTGTCTAGTGCAGTTGTTTTGCAGGCACTAATCCCACTGGGAGGATTGGGAATTGTACTCAAATAAGGAAGGCAAATTTTGTTTCCCAGACAATAGCTGCATAATGTGAGAAGGGTTAGGTCTGGGGTGAAAATCTATATGGCTGTTGCAACTTCTTTATGGATACCTGTGGCTAGAAAGCCTCGTCTACTTTTTTTTTTTTTTTTCTCTCTCTCTCTCTCTTTAAACAAGGCAGAATTCTTCGTGCCAGAAGAATTTGTCAAATGGAGGGAGGGATACAGGAACAAACAGGGAGCTGCTTGTGATCATATTAGAAGGGTGGGTTAGAGCTTTAGCACCTCACCATGCTACCTGGGAAAATGAGAGAGCACAACTTAGGTTGTGCTGCTGTCACAGCACAGCGACTCCTTCGTTCCTCTGCGTTTGGGGGGATCTTTGTGTCACAAAAATAATGGTGACAAAATGAGGTTGGGACTGTGCTGTGTAGAGGAGCATTTCCATGCTCTGAAACATCCTGGAAGAGATGGCACTGGGGACTGAACTGCCCTACTTAATCTTAGCTCAGAAATTATTTATAATGCGGGGCAAGTTTAGTAAAATCCCCTTTGTTTCCTTCAAAATCTGCCATCTGACCAGCAGCAAAGTGTAGTGCAGGGAGTGGTCTTGGGGATTAGACTAAAAGACTTGACAGATCTTCTTCTTCTTCATCTGTAATTTATCTCATTCTGGGTATAATAACTGCATTTCCTGCTCTGATAGTTTAGTCCTTAGGCGATCAGCTGAATAAACCCAAATGTCTATATCCTGGTGTACCAAAGGGCTGGATCTCCCAACCTCACTGGGAAAGTTTCTCTCAATATAAATTGCTTGAGCCTCACTTCCCTTCCCCTGTGAACACACTTTTGAATAAAAAGAGGAAATTCATTGTGAGAACCTCGGTGCTTTACATTTGTATTCCCAGGCATAGCACTACCTCAGACAGGGAATGTAAGGAAACGTTCAGTGGAGTGCCTGTGGCTTGTGCTCCTGTGGACAGGTAAGGAAGGAAGTAATGTAAGGAGGAGGAAATTTGCTGCCAAGCATGCCAGATCTTGAGCATCATAGGTGCTGTCTGAATTCCTGCTTGGAATTTACCAGCACAGCCATGCCTGAGCACGGATGGACCAGAGCCCTGCGTGAGGGTGGCTGCTGCTTGCTCGTCATGGCCGAGGCCGTGTTATTGATGGGCACAGATGTGCACCTGCTTTGCTGCCTTCATCAGTCTCCTCTCTTCCCTTGCAGATATATGTTGGGGAAAGGAGGAAAGCGGAAGTTTGACGAGCATGAAGATGGGTTGGAAGGCAAAGTGGTGTCTCCCACTGACGGTCCCTCTAAGGTGTCTTACACCTTACAGCGTCAGACTATCTTCAACATTTCCCTTATGAAACTTTATAACCACAGGCCATTAACCGAGCCAAGCTTGCAAAAGACAGTTTTAATTAACAACATGTTGAGGCGAATCCAGGAAGAACTCAAACAAGAAGGCAGCTTGAGGCCCATGTTCGTGGCCGCTTCGCAGCCTGCCGACCCTCTCAGCGACAACTTCCGCGAGGCGCAGCCGGCGTTCAGCCACCTGGCCTCGCCGCCCCTGCTCCCCGCCGACCTGGTAAGCACTATGCCCCTGGAGTCCTGCCTCACCCCGGCCTCTTTGCTCGAGGACGACACTTTTTGCACTTCCCCGGCTGTCCAGCACGATGGTCCGACGAAGCCACCACCTCCTGCTCTCCAGCCAGTAAAGGACAGCTTCTCCTCAGCCTTGGACGAAATCGAGGAGCTTTGTCCGGCACCTACCTCCGCAGAGGCAGTAGCAGCTGAGTCAGCAGCCCACGACTCTAAAGCCCAGCCCAGCGAGTCCAACGTTCACAAGCCCGAGGGGCTCCCGGAGAGCAGAACGGCCGAATCCAAACTCATGGACCCCCTGCCCGGCAACTTTGAGATAACAGCTTCCACAGGTTTCCTCACAGACTTGACCCTGGATGACATTCTGTTCGCTGACATTGATACGTCCATGTATGATTTTGACCCCTGCACGTCTGCCACAGGGGCTGCCTCAAAAATGGCTCCTGTCTCAGCAGATGAGCTCCTAAAAACTCTCGCTCCGTACAGCAGTCAACCAGTAACTCCAAATCAGCCTTTCAAAATGGATCTCACAGAACTGGATCACATCATGGAGGTGCTTGTTGGGTCTTAAAAATATTAGAAATATAGCAACTTTTTTTTTTGTTGGGTTTTTTTTTTTTTTTTGTTGTTGTTTGTTTGTTTTTTAATTTTAAGTACCAGTATATACACTTGGTAGTATTTCCATAGTCCCTCCCAGCCCAAATTCACAGCACTGTGCATGCATCCTTGCTTGCCTTTTTTGAAAAGAAAAGGATCACACTAGTTTTTGCTTCGAGCAGAGTTGGAGTGCCTTCATCCATGTATGACCACTTCTAATGTATTTTTTTTCAAGTGGTTCCTCAAGGAAGACCGAATATCCTGGTATAGGAAAGAATATGTATTGTAGACAATGTTATGTTATTACAAAAAAAAAAAAAAAAAAAAGAAAAAAAAGAAAAAAAAGGTAAAAGCTAAGCACAAGGATTATGTTGGGGAAAGCTGTAAATTGCATGTGCATACTTGTCTATTTTTTCTATAAGTTTTATTGCAAGAGGTAAAAAATTTTATTATTTAGATAATCTCAATACCATTTTAGCCCTGTATAGGTTGACTTTAGCAATTCAGCCTTTTGGAGGCATTAACCTGCTCCTCTTTAAGTGTTGCATTTACATGGCTGTTTAGAAACTGCTGCCCAAATTTATTTTATATTTTTGTACAGATTCTGCAGTTTATGGTATTGTTTTTTCTAAAAACAAATGCTGTTTATACACACAAAAAAATAGCTATTTTGATAGGATTTGCTCACATAGTTCCTGCATAATTCAGATGTACAAGAACCACTTGTACTTTTATACAGAGTTGTAATGTTTTATATGTGTATGGTGCAAAGAGAAAATTGGATCAAATAAGCCTGCAGTCGGTTTCCCTGAATGCAAACAAAAAAAACAAAAGTGCTTTAAGAAAGGGCTGGGAGCTGCTTCTGTCGGAGTTTCACAAGTGTTTGCTCCCTGCTGTACCCACTGCGCACTACTGTGATTCCTGAAACTTAGAGCCATGTCCTTTTCCAACACGTATGTGAAGCAGTTGGCAGGAAACAGTTGTGGAACTTCACCCGCGGAGCTCCTGAGCGCTGCCGTGGCCGCAGCTCCCGCCCCGGGGCCGGGCGCTGTCCCGGAGCCCGCCCGCCTTGCCGGGCCCCCATCCCGCCTGACGTGGAGCCTTAACCCGGCCGAGATCGGCACCTGCTCACCCGGAGCTCCCGGGAATGGCGTGGGGGCAGCGGCGAGCCCGGGGCCCACCGGGAGCCAGCCCTCCCTGACTGACGGGCGCGGGCGGAGAGGAGCGGGGCTGGGAGCGCCCGCTCGCCCTTTCTTGGAGCATTTCTCCTCCCCTGTCCCACCTCACTGTGCTAAGTGCTGAAAAAGGCAGCTTCAGTATTACTGCAGTGAAGCTCATCTCGTACCTGCACTGGATGGACTTGCTTTAATATCCATTGCTGTTGAAACTGGAGCCAGTCGTGTGACATCACTTGGCATCTCGTATAGAGTTGGGTTCTTGTATCAACTGTGTTACCTGCTTTACACTTTATAGACCCGTTCTACGAGGAATATACAGACACAGCTTTCTATGCATGGTCCCCTCCCCTGTAACACCTGAGAAGTCTTCTTACTGCACCAATAGCTTTTTTTTTTTTTTTCTCGGTTTTTTTTTTTCCTAAGTTCGTTGTGGTGTACATTTAATTTAAAAAGAAAAAAAATGTTTGCAATGTATCATGCCTATTGCTGAAGTTGCTATGGCATTTTAGTTTTCCAATGGTACTTTAGTTGTTGAGTGCCGGTTACAACCTATATTGTTGACATGCCTATGGCTTCTTTAGGAATAACTTTTATATTTATTTAAGAAATTTTAAATTATGTTTTACGTCATTTGGCAATATTCAGTCGATTCTGCTCTCTTCTTGTCATGGATGAAATTGGGTCTTGCCTGCCTTTTAAGGAGGCGGCTTTTTATAAATTGGCACTTTAAAACAGGCCATATATATTTATTAGTGTATAGATAGATGTAACGTAGATATGCACACAGACACAGGATGAGAGCAAATACATTTTTGCAATGAAGGAACTCCTAATCGAGATGAAATGCATCATGTACAGCTGCGAAAGGCGCTTCTGGCTCCCAGTTCATCTGCCAGGGAGAGGCAGGGCTGGCAGAGGAGAGGGGCACTGATCCAGGTGTGGGTTTGCTTTGTTTTTCCCAAGCTGGACTCCGCGAAGCGCTGGGGTGCTGGTGGATGTGCAGTCCTTACACAGACTAAAGAGAAAGGAAGTTACTGCTTCACATGGAGAACCACTGACCAAGTGTGGCTTTAGGGACCGGGGTGGGGAGGAGGGGACAGCTCCAGCTCCCACCCAGCCCTTGTTCCACAGCGGTCCTCGGCCCTTGCAGGAGAACCCACAGCCTTTCCATCCCTGCACCTCGAGCACCTGGGAACACCA
Organism: Polioptila caerulea; assembly: GCA_013397295.1. NCBI lineage: Eukaryota > Metazoa > Chordata > Aves > Passeriformes > Certhiidae > Polioptila > Polioptila caerulea. The sequence continues at coordinate 783,787 of VYXF01010817.1, read as the reverse complement.
TCCTCCACAATGTACGAACAGCACCAGGCTCACACAGCAACCTGGTAGGCACTTGCCTTACCGTGGTCAAAAACTGATTTGCAGGACACTGGAGCCTCCTGTTTTTTGGGATTACTTAAATATTTACACCTGCATGAAGCCACCAGCTGGGCAAAAGCTCCCATCAGTGCCCTTTTCAGAGAGCTGCCCTGTTAAGGGGAGCCAGTTGGAATTTTTGAACCCAGGGAGCATGAGCCGAGCTCTAAACCCACTTTGCCACTTTGGGCAGTGTCTGTGGCTCCTTGGTGCTGAAGCGCACGTCCTGTGGCAGAATCCCTACAGGAATGCCACAGGACAAAATCCTACTTGATTTGTGGGACTCAGCAGGAGGCTGGGAAGGCTGGTGCAGGCCTGCACAGGGTGGGAAGGGCTGAGCTGTGGCTTCCCCCTGCACCATCACTGGCTGTCTCCAGCTGGGCCTGTGTGTGCTGTGGTCCCAACAGCAGCCACGCATGGAATTTCTCTGAGACCTGCACCAGGGATGGAGATTGACATTAACGTGCAATGAAGTGACAAGATGGGAGCAGAATAAGAGAGCTTTGGATTTGAAGTGATTTTTTTTTTTTCTTAAATTATTTATTCTTTTTTTTTTTTTCTTCTGTAAATATATTTATTTTATTGTGAAGCTAACAACATCTGGATTGTAACATGTACAGAATGTATGGTAGGAATGTATCCTCTTGTAGGAATGTAAATCTGTATGAAAAAGGGTATGGGAGCCAGATTCAGAAAGAATGAATTGAGTTCCAGTCAGGATATGCATGGATCACAGGATTATTTTTTCCCTACACTCTTTTTCTAATATGGGTCTGGTTGTTTGAAATATGCAAAAAAAGGTATGGAGGAGGGACAGGTTTATGTTAAAAATGAGTCCTAATCAGGCTCCTACCCCCCACTGGCTTCTAGAGAGGGGCCTCCCTTGGCACGCTACTGGAATCTGCCACTGAAGGCAGGAGCAAATGCAATCATCTCCATCATGCTGGCCTGGGAAAGCTGTAGAGAAGATGATATTTTCCTTATTTTTTAAACACGCGTGGGAGGCCCAGCAGGAGTCCCTGGGGCTGGGCGCCCATAGAAGGGCACAGGATGTTCCCTCGGGCCCCAGGAGTTGTGCCAGAGCCACGTCCTTGCCCGGAGCCGGGGCCGGGCAGGACGCACCCCCGTACAGCCCAAACCCCCGGCTCTGTGTCCGAGCATCCCTGCGGAGCCCCGGGAGCAAAGGAAGTGGAACATCCCTCTTGGAGAGAGCGGCCCCGCAGCGCCGTCTGTCCGGGCATCCCTCCGGCCCCGCCGGGGAGAGCGAGCAACGCCGCGGAGCCTCCAGCTGAGGCAATCACTGTCAGGAGAAACCCAAACCTCGAGCGAGGTAATTCGGCTTTTCCTCGGCGCCGTGTGGTAAGAGCCTGGCTTATTTAAAACTGAGAATTTTTAATCCGAAGTTTACACTTTATTACCATTAAATTGAGTAAATCGCAATGGGTCCTGTCTGACAAATGGTTTGATTCATTCTGGCATGTTTTGAACTTCTTGTTACAGGGTTTCTTTTGGTTTGGTTTTGTTCTTTATTTTTTTTTCCACCTCCCCCAACCTCCCAATCAGGCTTCAGTATCCTGCTTCTGTGCAAGTTGCTTTCAATATTCTATTAATTAATGAGACTGAACATTTTAAAATAAATTAGTTCTTTTTCAAGCACTTTTTTCTTTTTCTGAACATAAGCCTAATGCAAGTTCTGGAACCTCTTTAAAAACACAAATTGCAGATAAAATCCCAACCTCAACTCCTATCTAGTTCTGAGTGTATTCCATACTAGTGCCTGCAAAGGCCAAGATTCTGGAAAAGGTGTAAATAGTGTGACATGTTCAGTGCATGGTTGTTTGAACAGGGCTTGTTATTGTCAAAAAAAAAGAAAAAAAAAAGAAAAAAAAAAGAAAAAAGAAAAAAAAAAAAAAAAAAAGGCTGTATTTCCCCTTCCCCTCCCACAGACCTTAGAGCTGTGCCTTTTCTATGCAATATTACAGACATCTGAAACCAGATTACTGTATTCACATGTAGGTATGGGCTGTAATCAAAAAAACAATTGGACAAATGTACATGGAAATGAGCAGTCTTACTTTTGTAGTTTTATATTATACAATAAACAATTAAAATAAACTCTGGCTTTGTTCTTTCCCTCCACGAAACAGGGCAGTCAGGGGAAGACAAGACCCCATAAGGGCTGCAGGAGGAGGGGTGGGAGGTGTTTACCCGCGGGAGGTGGCAAGGGACAGGGGAGGGACAGCCCGGTGTGACCCCGCTCCGCCTGACAGAACAAGAGAAACATCGCCTTGTGCGGGGCCTGTTCCTGCTGCGAGGCTTTTGTCCTCCCCAGCACGGAGAGGTGCCCGCGGTGGCTGTTCCTGGACCACGTGTGCCGAGGGATGCTCGGCTCTGCTGAGGTGGGAGCTGCAGCTCTGAGCGGGGCCCGGGGGTGTGAGCGGCTTCCCGGGGACCGGGACTTGCCCGCTCCCAACGCACGGAATGCCCCGTCCTCCAGGCCATGAAATCCCGGCAGGAAACATCTGATACCTTAATCCACCGCTTCATTTATCAGTGCCCTCCTCCCCTCCCCACTCCTCCAGGTGCCTGGTGTTTGCTTTCAGGGCCAGCCGGGAGGGAGATCTCGCCCCTGCCTTCGGCTCCAGCCTCTTGCGGCCGTGCCTGCGCTGCCCCGGAGCGCCCTGGGCTGGCCCCGGCTGCGGCGCTCAGCTCATGAGTCACCCCCTGCGCACGCCTCGCCCGGCCTCCCACACCCACGGGAGCACGACTGCTCCATTTTGGATTTCCAGAGAATCAGGAGCCAGCGGGAAAAGCGGCGAGTTGTCCCCGTCCCGACGTGCCGCATCCCGGCGGCGGGGAGCTGGCTCGGGTTACGGCTCTGCACCAGCTGCCGCCCGGGGACAAATGGCTGCGGGGACCCGGGGCGCGAGAAGCGCAAAGAAAGGAGAAGTGGCAGAATGAAAGCCGGCCCCGGGATTGGATTTCTGTCTGCTCAGCGAGCGCTGCGCTCGCAGGGTTCGTGAAGCGCAGCCGGGGCTGCGGCGCGAACCCTTCCGCGGGTCTCGGCTCCCGCCCAGGCTCCGCGGTCCGGCGGGATCGGCTCCCGTACGGACACGGGCAGGTGCTGGTGCATCGGCCCGAGGCAGGGCCGGCGGAGATGCCGCTGTTGCACTCCCGAAGCTGCCCCAGTTTTGTTGCCACCTTCCTTTTAAGAGCTTACTTCCTCCCTTGTGAGTTGCCAGTGAGAGCTGCCTCCAGCGCAGAACATCCCGGCTCTGCACAGAGCCCTTCTTCCCCCTCCTGAGGTGAGCAGCTTTCCGCCCACTCCAAGCCTCCACCTTTCCACCTCAGCGAGGGCCAGCCATTGCTCCGGGCTTTTACGATGGGGTACTCGGGCGGGGACCTGCGTCTGCCCCGACCAGAGGGCAGCTCCAGGCATTTGTCCACAGGCAGCCCTTGCTCTGAGCCTGCCGTGTGCGGAGCAGGAGGAAGGGGGAAGCAGGCTGGAGTTCGGCACGGGCTGGATGAGGTTCAGGTCCGAGGTATCTCACACCAACACCGCACTTACCTCGTTTCTCAAGGTGTCAGGGCTCTGGGGTACCCTGGGGACCGACGGACAGCCCCTCCCTCCCTCCCTCCCTCGGTGGTGCCCCTGTGCCCCAGGAGCAGCGTTTCCAGGCAGAGGAGGCACCACAGCACCGGGCAGTGGCTCGGTGCCAGCAGCATTGGCCCAGGTCTGCATTCAGCTCTGCAGATGCTCGGTATCATGAGCCTGGGCAGCGACTCCATGGCTACCAAGAGCCACACCAAGCTCCACTCCGGGCCTGAGTAACTGGCAGATGAGGGAACTGAGGCCAGGCAGCCACCAGCTTCTACAGGCCGTGCTCAAGTGAATGCTGTGTGGGCAGAAAGGCACCCAAACACGGCCCTGAGGCGAGGAGGGGACAGCAAAGGTGGCCTCAGCCAGGAGGGGTAACACTCCTGCCTCCAACCTGCACATCCATGTGGGACACGTGTTCCTCCAGCACTGGCATTAGGAGCGAGCCCTGCTCACACAGCACCGCCAGCTTCCCTGGACCACACACAGCTCGTACTCACCAGAGGAAACAGCAGGGAAAATCCACGGGAGAATGAAATCCCCTCCTGCCACAGGCAGTGCTTCGTAGAGCTGCTCTGAACCACAGCAAACCCATGAGCTGAGACAGGTCTGATGAGATGTTGGCTCCACGGCTGAGCTGTGCAAGGAGCTGCTTCTCCTGGCTCCTCCTGTTCCTTTCCACCCCTCTCCTCTGTGCTCCTTCCCCCTGCTCCCACTCAGCCCCGGGTCCCATTTGCCTCCCTCACTGGTGGCTGCAGGCTCCTCTCTCTGCCTGGTCCCTGTGTACATCATCTGCCTCCTCTCCAGGCAGCTCCCTCCTTCCACAGCTCCCCTCCCTTTTGAAGAAACTGCCTTAGCAACTGGCAGCAGGCCAGCAAGATCATGGGTTTTCCCTCCCACCCTTCCTTCTCCTCCAAAGAACAAGGTGGCCAGGGAGGGGGAAGGAGCCATAAGGCCTCATGTGCAGCAGCCACAGGGGTTCTGCATGTGGCAGTGGGCTGGGCACGCCTACTGACTTCACATCTCATCCCCTGGCACTCCATGTGTGCCAGGTGCTCTGGGGTCAGGAGCAGGGAGGGTTCCTTTCAATCCTCTGTCCCTCTGCCTTTTTCAACCAACATGTCCCCCAAAACCAGCCGATTCCTCCCCAAACATCTCCAGATCTAGAGTATCTGCCAGGAGAATGCACAGAAGGAACAGCTTTCAAACAGCCCCTTTCTGCAAGGATTTCCTTTCATTCTTTTGGCCCTGCCTTTCCCACCTCATGCTACTCTCCCTGGACTATTTCCTCTCCTGTTTCCTCTCCATTCCCCCCTGTTCACTGGGCTTCCTCCCCCTTGTCCTGTTCCTCCCCTTGCTTTCTCTCCTTCACACAGTTTGGCCTACAGCCTTCAGTACTTGCTCCTTTCGTGGTGTGAGCAGGGATGACATGGATTATGTGCTTGGGCCAAGCTCTGCATTTATTAGAGAGGAGGAGGAAAAAGAGGAAAAAAAAATAAAAAGCCTCAAACCCTGGAAGCTTGCTAGAGCCCTGCCTACTCAGGTAGGGTGACATTGCTCTTGCTTTCCTTCCACGCTGCCTTACCATTTGCCTGGAGGAGGGATTGCTTGGGCTGTTCCAAAGGGACTTCACTGCCTGGCTTGCAACCCTTTGCCAAAGCTAATCTGGCCAGCCTGCTCCTTCCTGGGCAGGGGAGTCTGGGGGGGAGGCACAGAGGGATAAAACCCCCTTCCCCCTGCCCTGATGGCAGAAAAAGGCAGCTGCCAACACCCCTTTCCTGCCTGCCAGGGGTTAACATCGTGGTACCTTACTTCAACCAGAGGTTTCCACTTAAATCCTTCAAAAGTCACATGAAGTGATCTGCATTTCTTGCCCAGCCTGCTGTTTGGTGGGAATACTTGGTGAAGTATCTGCTGAAGGGATGTAAGGTGGGAAGTAGGAGACTTTCTGGGAAAATCGAGGGGGCCACAAACCCAGGGGCTGTGGATGAGGGGGGCTTTGAGTCCTGACTGGTTTAGTAGCAGCATTTTCATGTGAGGCCTGGCAGCTGGCTTGGGACACGAATGGAAGAGGGGCTCCATTTCCAGCTAGTTTAAAGCCCAGCCCTCTGCTCCTGCACCTCTTTCTCCAGCCAGAAGTGCCAAGAAGCTGCTTCTGCCACCCAGAATGGGACTGAGGGTTGCCTCAGCTACTGTCTTCTCCAGCCTCAAGTCAATGCTCCGGTTCCAGGGATGAGAAGCACCTATTTGCAGTTTGGAGAACATCTGTCCTGAATGTAACTCCATTTTTAAATCACCAGAGCATCCTACCTCCCTTCAGTGGCTGTGGGGACACAGCTTTAGGCTACACCAGGGTTTGAGGAGGGTCTGGTGAGCTGAGCTGCCAGACTTCGGCTTTCACTGTATGAAAGCAAGAGCAGGGTCTGGAGCCAGACCATATTCCCCAGGAGGAAACATGTACAACTGGAAGCAGCAGGGATGCTCCAAACCCACACAGGGGCTAGCCAGGTAATCCAGCTCCAGCAGCAAAGACCTGGTTCCAGCTGCAGAGCTTTCATCCAAGGAAAGGCTTGGGGGTCAGGAGAGGAGCAGCTCAGCTCCAGGATGGGAAAAGCCTTTTGGGGTTACCTGTGGATCCACGTGGCCTCTGCACACAGCAGCTGCTCTGCCTCCAACCCTTGGACACTGTGACACAGGGACACCACGGGCACAGCCCTGAGCTGGCTGTGCTCCAACGGCGTCACCGTCACATTCCTGGGAGCACTCAGACTCGCAGGGAGGGAGAACTGCACTGCACTGTGCTGCTCTGGCAGCCAGGCTGCTCCCACCTGGGAAAGGAAAAGGATGCAGGAACACAGGGCAGGGGGGCTGTGAAAGAGCTGAGCCTGCTGTTTGCTCTTTTGGCCCTCTCAGATACAGCTCTGGCAGACACGATGGTGGCAGCAAGGCCACCCCTGTTTGGATGACACCCTGAAGACACACAGCAACAGCAACAAACAGAGCAGAATTTCTAAGCAGAGTTCAAAACACCCCCTCCATCCCTCTCCTGCTACAGATGGCTCCCCAGGCACAGTGTGGGCTCACCGGTCTCATGGCTTGTTACTCCCTAGAAACTCAATTTTGGATGGTTTCCTTTGTCCAGCCCAAGTGAAGAACTCTGATGCAAGCAAAAAAAAAAAAAAATCACCTCATCACCTTTGCCACTCAATTTGGGTTATTAAAAAGCCTCGTGGGTTAGGGATCAGCAGCATACCCAGAAATACTTGCAGAGAGGAGCACAGTGATTTATACACCCGTGGTGTGTCACGGGGGCTCTGGAGATGGCAGCAATGCAGCCACAGCACAGCCCCAAAACCAGACAGTGTGGGAGCAAAGCAAGGGCCAAAACGTGCCCAGTGAATCATCCAGTATGAATTGGTTCAACCAGTCTGGAGTCCCACACACGAAAGCAAGGACAACCCAGGACTGTGTCATCCCAGGCAAAGGAGTGGGGGAAAAAGGGAGAGAAACGTGCTGGGCAGGAGGGACGACTCTTCAATGTGGCCCTGGGGATGAGCTTGGAAAAGTGGCAAGTCCCAGCTTGCTCCCTCCTGCCAGAAACTCCTATTCCTGCCTCCCCTCCCACGCCCTGTGCTCCTGATGTGACCTTCCTCCCAGCTCAGCCGCTCCCAGGCCAGTCCCTGTGGGGAGCAGAGGTGCAGGGGATGAGGTGAATGAGAGTGGGGAAGAAGAAGGGCTCCAAGGGCTCAGGACTTGCCAAATAGAAGCATCCCTTAGAAAATATGGGAGGAAAACCAACCTTCCCACAGTCCATGGGCTGCTCCTGAGGGACAGCAAATCCATGTGGCTCCAACTAACTTCATTTCAGACCTGGACCTGGGGCAGGGTAAGCGCTCCCCAAAGTTGGGGATGGAAAAGATGTAATTTAAAAATAAGGAGTAGTCCTCTCCAGGACATCCTAGCTTGGCTGGTGCTCACCAGGCTCAGAGCAAGAATGGTGGCTCCAGCCTGCCCAGCACCCCTGCCCAGGCAAAACCAGCTTTGGCACCAGCTCTGGGTGCCAGGACGTGCCCAGCTGGCTGGGAAGGGCTCCCTGGGACAGTGGCACCAAGGGAAAGCTGCAGCCTCAGGAACACGCACACACCGAGCCTGTTTTATTGTGCTGCTCTAAATGCTTCAATGCATCAAGGGAGAGGCATCAAGATTTAAGCCTAAACTAAGATTTAAGATAAACAGCAGGAACAAACCCATTTGGCCCAGCTCCTTCCCCTCCAGCAGACTTGCAATCCGTGCCAGGTGAGCAGGGCCCAACCATTTCTGGTTATGGTGTCTGTTCTAAAGCAACTGATCTAAACTTTTTTCCACCAGCCTCAGTGAAACAGGCAAATTTGGCTCTGTTGCTCCAGAACACCCAGTGCCATCTGCAGACAATTCTCTACACAGAGAATGTGCCCTGACAAAAAGAGTTAAACAACCCAATAGCTTCGTGTAATATATAATTTATCACCCAGAGTAACCATAAGAAAAGCACATTTTAAATGTGGGGTTTGACTGTGGTTAACCCTGAAATTAGGGACTTTCTTTTCTTGATTACTGCACTCCTCTTTTTGAAGCACAGCTACCCCCAAAGCCGAGCTCAACTCTGCTGCTTTGAACTCAGCTCCTAACACAGCCTTTAGCATGAAACAGGTCCTGCAACTGTACCTGGGCCAGCAAAGGCAACACCTGCCATGGAGAAGAAGAGTTGAAAACCCTTTGTAAAACGCTGCCTCCTTGTTAACCCAAGGGAGAAAACCCAGGCACTCACTCCTGGTTCAGTGTCTCACACCACCCCGAGCAGCAGAATAATTTACCAACTTATAAACAGAGGGCTTAGGGGCAGCTGCACCACATAAACAGTCACGGTGGGGCTCTGAAGTTTCTGTCAGGATATGGGATATAAAGCTGGGTGAATAACTGATTTTTCGGTTCACTGGCGACCCTGAAAAAAGTTTCAAAAGAAAAAAAAAATTCATTTGGGGTTGACTGAAACAAATGTTTCGCTTTTGACTTTTCAGCCCTTTTAACAAAAGTTAGATCCGAAGATCATTCCAAATGAAAAGTTGCTTCAAAGAGGAAAATCTCAGAGCCTTTTATTCAGAAAAGGCTGAAACAAAATAGGTTTGTTTCTTTTCTAGCTAGGAAAAAAAAAGTGTGGCAAATCAAAACAACTCATTTTCATTTTGCCAAAATTTGCCTTTTTTGCTCAAGATTTTGCCCAGCTCCAGCACAACCAATTTACACATACAATAATTTAAAGAGAGACACTAGTAATCCTGATGGAATACAAGTTTGTTTTGTTTTGTTTTTAAAAAAAAAAACCCAAAATAAACAACAACACTGCACAAATGTCCTGAAACTGAAACTCAACAGAAAGTAGGCTCAAAACCACTAAGCTTTTCTTGGCTCGCCTAGAGAATCTTATTAAGTCTCTGAATCATAGAGCCACAGATTTGGGATGTTGTGAAAATTAAATTAGTCTTACTTATTATTAGCAAGGCAAGAAAGGAACCAGGAGATTAGGATGCAGCAAGTGGCATTGTGAGCCAACTTTTCAGCATGTTTCTGCCTTTCTCCTGTAAACCCACAATTAGCGGCACCCGCGCTGCTCCGTGGTGTTTTTAATCCCGGGATGCAGGTTCCTGACTCTCCACTCAGCCTAATGCAAAGCCAGGACTTAATGCCACACTGAGATTCTCATTTCACTTCCTGCCTTGTTTCATATGAAGCCTCTGCTTGCCTGTGCTCGGTAGCTGCATCTTACCCTAGGGCTGCAAAAAGATCCAGGGAAACCAGGAGTTAAACCTTTGGGATAGAGGAGAAAAGGCACCCATCCTTATGGACTTCCAGAGAGGATGAGTGGGACGGCCTCACCCCTCTCCTGTTTTGCTTTTTTTGGTGGGAGTTTAATATTGGAGCTTGCTGGCTGCTGGATGGCCCTGATGCCTTGGGGGACACAGGCTGGCCAGCTGGGACAGGAACACTGCCCTACACTACGGCACCAGAGACAAAGATGGGATTTATCCAGGTTTATTCATGCTTTCATTCAGAATTCAATTGCTTCACATGCCAGGGAAGAAGTGGGAGTGAGGCACCTTGTTTCTCTTACTGCTGTACTTTTAAATTAAGCCAGGGTATAGCTCACCTTCGTAATTCACAGCTTTTAGATATCCCACCACACTCCTCAGTGGAAAGAAAGCAAAGAGCAGATTTCCCAAATGTCTCACCTAAGCCTGGGTTTTAAACAGTAGGAAAAAAGCCAAACTGGTTTTCATATGTCATAAAGAGACACAAACAGTGACAGTCTGCTGGAAATTGTTTTAACAGATCACAACTGAAAGTGGCTTTAAACCCACAGAAATACTTGGAAGGTAAAAAAAAAGAGGAATTTGGACCATCTCAAATCACTGCTACACTATGAAACCGTAGCCTTCCCAAGGGCAAACTCCAAAGCAATATTTAATGAGCCAATACTTCCATTTATCATGAGCTCATTTGAATACCAGAGTCCCTACACAATAAATCAAACCTGCCTGCAGTGTTATTATTATTGTTTTGTTTAAACAGCTCCTTTAATCCCCAAACAGCTGGCTATCAGCACAGCAGGGCTAAGGTGAGCAGCTGGGCAGCACAGCACCTCTGGTCCCTCAGGCCATGGGGCTTCCAGCAGGTGAGGTGTGAAGGGCTGTCCTGCTTTTCCAGCCTCAGCTCTCCCAGGAAACAGCTCTCACACCAGGGAGGAACCAGACACCTCCAAACCTGCTCAGAGCAAATAGGAGCTGAAAACCCTCCAAGGGGGATGTGGCTTTTAGCCCTGCACACTGGGAATGGGAGCTCAGGGAGTTCCAGCACTGACTGCATTGCTCCAGTCACCACTTCTGTCCTTCAGCCAAAGACAGAAGGGTCTCATCCCTTCCCCCTCCAGGTTACAGCACCCCACAAAACACTCAGGCTTTGCAGAGGGGCCTCCCAGTCTGACCTAAAGAATAAGCGAAGTTGGTTCTGTGCAGAAGAGCATGGAGAGCTGGACTTCCTGCACACAGGACCTCTGCAGTCCTTGTCCACACCTCTGGAAGAGACAAGCTGCAGGGAGCTCCTGGCACACACATTCCTGTCCCTTGCACTCACTCCTGGTTTCACATCTCCTGTGGTGTGCCAGATGAACAGAGGAATGAACCAAATTTGCTCCAAGTCTCCCCTCAGAGCCTTTTGGGAGCAGAGCTGTTCCCTTGTCAGAGGTCTCCAGCCCAAAGTGAGCACATGCTGCCTGCCAGAACAGATCAGAACCCAGAGAATCACTTACTCCTTGGAAAACTGCAGGCCCTCAGAGTACCAGGGGTCCAATACCACCAGGTAAAACCTACAGGAGACAGGATGTGGTGCCACTGGTTCTCCTTCTAGCAGAGAACAAGGAGCTGGGGTCCTGTAAGCACCCTGATCACTGCTGCAGCACTTAAGGTGAGCAGCTCCCATGTGCACTGTGCTCATGAGACACATCTGTACCAGCCCAAGCAGCATCCAGTACCTCTCAGGATAATTTCCACTGCAGGGAAAGGTCTCCTTGTATCAATCATGTATAACTGTGTATGGCAATTATTCAAAATCAGCTCCTCACAGCAAACTCTAGACAGAGAAAATTGTATGGACAGCATAAATTACACAAAAAAGCAAACACAAATCCCTGTTATGTGACACTTGAGTTGAAGTGTTTGGCTAGAGTGTGCAATCTTGAGTTCATCAGCTCCTTTTGTGACCAGCTCCAAACAGGCAGCAAACAATCACACTGTGACTGTAGCATCCTTCCTGACCCTGGCATCTCCCTCTGCAGGGAAGACACCTGTAACTCTAGGGCTGCACTTCAACAGCAACTGCAAGAGACCCTTAAAATTAATTTTTGTGAGTTACTTAGCTCCCCACATGTGAGTTTGTTTTGCAGGAGAAGAGCAAGGCCTACCTCTGTCTCGCTTTCCTTTTTTTCCAGGGGCAGCTCTATTTTTGGGGAGCTTACAGCAGCAGTGGGGTCTGCAGTGCTCTGTCAGGCAGGAGGGAAAAGCAAACCCTGTAGAAAGTGGAGCACGATCTCCCTTGTGGTCCTGCCAGCATTCCCTCACCTGCCTCCACCTGTTTGGGCTGCTGAGAAGAAACCAGAGCCCATTATCAGGCTGGCTGCTTTGTCAGGTGCTCCTTTGATGTGAACTCAGCCTCGATCAGATCTGCTGATGGCAGCACACAACCAAAGAGCCCTGCATGGTGACCTGCAGAGATTAGAGCAAGTGGGGCTGTAGACAAATCATGGAGATTAAACGTGAATGAGCTGAGAAGTCTTGGGAGAAACACCTAGGGAGGCAAAAATAAGCAATGAAGACAGAAAACAGGAAAATGAGGCAGATCAAGGGTTGACTAGACCCTACTAATGCATAAATCAAAGCCTTTTCCCACCTTGATACTTTAGCTTTGCCCAAATGCTCCTGCTCCACTTGCTGCAGGGCAGCTGGCTGAGAGAAACCCTTAGTGCACCTTTGCTGGATTCTGTCACAGTCATCACTGCAGAACCAACTCGGCCCTTACAGGGGGAAAAAAACCAGGCCTCTCCCACCCACCCCTTTCTTTTATCCTTTCTTATTTTTCAAAAATTTGTGAAGAACTGGTGACCTTTGGCAAGGGTAGAAGACCAGGAGGTCTACAAGGGCAGAAAAATCCCATGCCCAAATCTAAGTTGAAATAATGCCATATCTCTGCAGCTTCCCCTCCTGCAAATCTGTCCCTGCCTGCAGCTGAGATGCATTTTTGCAAGGTTTCTTTAAAATTTGGAGAGTAGAGCTCTGCTTTTGAATGTGGAAACATTTAATTTGGGTCAGTATAGCACACCATTGCATTACTTTATTTTTTCATTTTTTATCTATTGCTAGTGGCCATGTTCTGCCCCTGCAAGCTCTCAGATTTGAGGACCATTTCTGATCTAGGAACCACTCAGCAGTGTGTCAGGTGACAGATGGTATTCAGACACTCAAATTCATGGGGAAAACCAGAGAGCACCAGAGAAAAGTACTTTTTTCACTGATCAACCTTTCTGCAGCTAAATGAGGCCTGATGCCTTATTACAGGCACATCTACCTTTGGAATCCCAGTTGCAGACAGCATTCTCTGTATCCATCAAAGAGGGAGTTCCTCTAGCAACAGCACCAGAACTATAAAATCCCTCCTGCAAACACACTAAAATCCCCCTTGCCACTGCACACCAGGGCTCTTCTCACCACCACTTGCAGACCAGGGCAGCCACATCGTGTTCACACTTGCAAACCCAAGGGTGAATTTCCAACCCTGCTGGCCAGAAGTGGCAGAGCAAGACCAAGATGTCAGTGAGGCAGATTTCTGCACACCAGGCCTGTTATTTGCTATTTCAGCTGTGATCCTCCCACCTCAAAACACACTCCAGGGATCAGGACACTCAGGAACTTGTTGACAGCAAGTCCTGGACACTCTCCCCTCGTGCTGCAGTGCCAGGCTGGGCAGTGCTGCACCTCACCAGGTATCTCCCTGCACCCACTCCCATCTCAGGGGGACATGGCTTTCACGGAGAGATGAAAATTGAAATGCACACACTGCAACACTTCAGCAGTGTCCTGAGACAGCATCACCCCCTCAGTGCCAGCATGGTCCTCCAGTGCACTGCACCAACCAAACACAGGGAGCAAATAGGAGCCTGTGCCAGCTGCAATGGTCCTACAAGCTGGAAAGGACCAAACTCCCTACCTCTTCAGCCCCAGACCGGGGAGAATTGGCTCAGGCTGCCTTCTGAATGAAAGAACAGCTTTCCTAAGGACCAGGCTCACACTGCCAGCCTGCTAAGGAGCTGCATTGATTGGAAACCTAAAGGACAGCTGTTTGTTCCTCCCTTTCCACCCTGCTTCCTCCTCCCCAGCCAAAGGAGGGGGAAAGTTGCCAGAAGAGACTTCATCTAGGTGGCCAAGGATAGAGGGAAAGGGAGATGACACCCCTGCAAAATGGAGAAGGGGAGGAAATGTTCCCAAAGGAGCACAAAGCAGCCACACAACTGCTCCTGTTGCCATTGTCAGAGGGAGGCAGCTCAGTCCAGGGAGAGTGGAGTAACCTGCAAGAGTCTGAACAGCTGCAGAACACCCGTCACCAGCTGCACATTGATTCTTAACTCGCTGTAGCATTAACTAAGTGACAAAAGGCTTTAGTGCTCCTAATGAAAACACAGACCCTGCACCACTGAAATAACACAGCCTTGAAAAAAACCCCATTTTGGTAGCAGAATTCATGTGCAAACAGGTTTCACGTCCAAGTTGCTGAGATTGGGACAAAATGTTTGATGATATTTGGGGCTGGAGACAGAGAGGAAAGGGAGGATTTGAAGGTGTTAGGGGGACACTTCACGACTGCTTTTGATTTGTTTCCAAAATATCCATGTTTTCTATTTCTGCTAAGACTTCCTGTAGTTTAAAAGCCAACATGTGATCCAAAAAAGCCTTATGGATCCTGAGCCAGCCTCTGCATTTTTGAAAGTGCCTGTTCCACTTTCCACTCTGTTCTGAATTCCTGTGGAAGGTGCTCCCACATCCTTCTCCAAGGCTGTTGAGAGCAACTGAAGTGCTTTAGGGAGAGATTCAGCAAATCTTGTTGCCTTGTCTTCTGTAAACTCCCTGGACTGGTGAGCATAAAGGAGTTAAAAAACCCATACCCTCAGTCCAGCTACTCATGGACTCATGGAGTGCCTGCACACAGCTGCCAGCATTCACTTGTTCTTTCCAGGCAGTCTCCTCACCCACTTCTTTTCCTCAACTGAAGATGACCTGAAAAACCAGCTCCAATCACAGCAACAATTACAATTCAGACAATACCACAGCTCTGCAGACCTGAGTGACAGCCCCCAAGAGGACACCAGAATATAGACATTAGACAGGGACAGTTCTGCCATGACCACACACGTGTCTTCTGCACGTCCTGCTCTACCTCAATCTGCTCCTCTGATCATAGAGCTGTCCACTGGCTTTGGGAAGACATATTGGGATAAAGCTGTGTGGCAGGAGCAGCAGGGCTGCCCTCCCTTCCCCTGTGTTGCTGTGGCCAAGACTAGTTGCTCCCTCAAGCAAAAGGGGAGACCCTTACTGGGGGTTCTTTGGGTACTTTGGGCTGCAGCTGACAATTAGCAATGTGGAAGTGGCATGGGAAAGGCCAATTTGTCTGCTCCTTTTACCAGAGCTGGAGTCTGTAACAGACAAACTCCTCAGTGTGGCACAAGGTGCTGCATCCATGCCACCAGAAGTGCTTGGGGTGGGATGGGCCTTTTCCCCCAAGGTACAAGCCCAAAAGGTTCACCCCTGCACAGAACCAGGCCAGCTGCGGTGGTGTGGCTCACAAGGACAGAGCTGAACCACACAGAGGTCTCTGGGGTTTGTACTGCAGCAAGGTTTGGGGTGCCCACAGCATCATGGCACGAGACCACAGCTCCCTGAGGTACCCTGGACAACTCCTTATCCCACGAGGTATCCTGCTGAGCAGCTGGAGGCCAGGAAATAGCTGTAAGGTCTGATCCAAAGAACTTGTGCAATGCCTCCTCTCAAGACCAGCTCAGGCAAGGCAACACTTTCTGCTGTTTATAAGATGAAGACAGTCTTGAAAACTACACCTGGCCTCAGTGAACTGCCCTCACTGCAATTCTGTGCTGAGGGAAATGAACACCGAGTGTCTAGTCACTTAAAGAGTCTAAAAACAACTGAGACACATTTCATTGGACAAGCAAAACCAAAAGCACACGCATGGCTGCTGAGCTGAACCTGCCCCTCGGCTTCCCCTCCCTCTCCACATAGCTTCATTGCTTTAAATATGGAAGGTGAGGCTCACACCATGACAGCAATCCCAGCAGGAAACCCACTCGTATCCCGAGCGAGTTTGCTTGCTGGACCTGATGTGAACCATGCAAACACTGCCCATGCACGAGCACTGCCAAACCCTGACGAGCAAGGATCACCCACTGCAGCTCCACTGACAGCAGGTGTGGCAAATGCCACCTGGGCACACAACCAGTGAGGGCACAGGTGCCAGCCCAGCAGAATCCCTCAGGGAATACAGCCCGATCTGATGCCTCAGATCAGTACATTGCACACATGGGGTACATATTCTAAACATACAAAACTATGCCAAAAGGATCATAAAGCATATGGAAAAACATGCCAGAAGGATCATTAAGGATGTTTAGGCAAGAATCATTAAGGATGTTTAGGCAAACATTAAAAAATATGTACAATACCCTCATTTGACTCTCCTTTGAATTATTTTGTTTTCCACAGGACCCCAGTGTCTTTTAGCTCAAGGAGAAATATTTTTTTGCCCCTTCATATTCTAGAAGTAGTCCCAAGCCTTACTTGAGGCACACACTCCAATTACTGTATGGTGTACAGCACTAGGAACCTCTGCAGATATGTGCCAGGTCAGCAGGGTCCTAAGAGCATCAGTGGACCTGCAGAAGAAGACTCAGAGACCCTAAACTAGGAAAAATACTTTTCTTTGGTGACCCTATAGTGAATCCAGACAAGAGACAGTCAGAATTCCCCTATGCCTTTGAGATGTGTGCTGACCAAGAGTTGATCTTTGCAGCCCGTCTATAACACAGGGTTAACAACGTATATTCCATTTTTAAGTACAGGCTGACAAGGTGAAAACAAGAGCTCCGTGTTTTGGATGCATCACACGTGCCACAGAGCCATGACTGAGTATCAAACAAGCAAAGCTCCTAACTCCTTAAGCTACATCCCAGAGAAATTAGCATTTCTGAACATCCCAACCAGGCAACTGATGCTGGGTACCAAATGACAGAAGTGCACAAGTGACCTCCTGCAAAAAAAAGCTGGCATGGTCAGCTGCTTCCAGCCAGGAGAGCATCACACTCCACGGTGCCTTCTCTGCAATTCCCACACAGGGCCACCCATTCCCTTCAGGTGCAGGAAGCAGGGGCCCTTTGGAGAAGTTTCGCTGCACTGTGCTGATTCAGAGAATAAATCTGCACAGGGCACGAGGCAAGGATCCGGTGAAGACAGGAGGATATGTAAGCAACAACTGTCACATTGCAAACACGTGACAGGACTGAAGCTGCAGCTCCAAATCCATGGCAGAGCTTTGCTTTGGAGGATTTGATCTTATACGTACAGTGAGGAACTGTAATGTACCTCCTTATGTAAAAATAGCTTTTGGAAAAGGTCTTCTAACATCTGGACTTGTATCAATGCTACAATGGGCACCAGTGGCTGCATTTAAACCCCTGAGCCTGCAGTCCAGCTCTCTACCAACAATAATTGACAGCAATAGCAGGGCTGAGGTGATGCAGCTCCCACTCACCCCATGGCTGTGACACATTCCCTCTGCAGAACAGGAACTCAGACCCTTGCATCTCTGAGGCTCAGTTCCAGATTTTGGAGGAAAGCAGCCAGTGGGCACAGTGTGTGCACCTGTAATCCAGCCCAGGCTTTCCCTTCTCTCCAAATGCTCCTGCTCCTCATGCTTGTATCCCACTTTCTCCACCATCTGCTCTTCCTACAGCTATCCCAGCTGCCTATACTCTGAGTGCTGCTTCACCTTCCTATTGCCCCTACTCAGAGCTTCTGCTCAGCTCTTGCTTTGTGTTTTCTTCCACCTCCTCCTTCCCTTGTTTGTAGCCCTCTGAATTTAAGTGTGTTTCTCCCCATCTCCTTTCACATTCCAGGCTCTCTGGATGGAGCAGACCAGGGTGCTTGCTGCCTTCAGTGGCTGTGCTCTTTGGCAGAGGCCAGAAGGCAAAAAACTTCTCTGATTTTGTAGCAGACACTCCTAGCAGGTACTATGCAATTATTAGATGACATATGCTTTTATGAATTATATTCAAGTGTATTTTGCAACTACCCTGTATTTTCAAAATGCTCTGAAATTTAGAAGATAAATATGCAGAGTTGCAGAACTGGTACAAAATGTAAATGCTTGGACCAAGGGTGATTCATCTTACATTCACTGAGCTACACCTCTCTCACATCCTATAAAGTCCACCAGATATTCAGCTCAAGTGCAGCAATCCAACAACAAAACTTTCCACATCATGATTTCATTACCAGGCAAAATTCTGTGCAACAACTCAATGTGATGGAGAGTTAACTTCAGTACATACTGCATTTGAGGACATGTACACACATTATCTGCAAGCTTTACTTTTGGCATCTCAAAATGGATTTGCTGAGCTAATGACATTCTGGGAAGATGTCAACGTCCCAGGTGCTGTGGGCAGTCCAGCACTGCCAGCACCTGCAGCAGGTGGTGGTGCTCTGGGTGAGGCAGAGCTGAACCCCCAAGTCCCACAGCAGAGTATTTCAGATAACACAAGCAGAGCCCAGCCCTTCCTAGCAGTCGTTCAGGAGCCTGCAGCTCACTTCACAGTGAGATCCTTGGACTTTGCCTCAGGGCCACGTGCCAGCTCAGGGAATTGCATCTGAACCAGGTGTCCTCCACTGCCTGTGCTGGACAGGCACACAGGCACTCTCTCCTCAGTGACACCAGTTCTGGGGTGAAAGCGATGCACCCTGACGTGTCTGGTGACAATGCACAGCGACACAAATGTGCACAGAGCATCAGCTGCCATCCTGCCCACGAGGCTGCTGGCAAGACTGAACGAGACAGCGCAGGTTGTGTCAGGGAACAGCGTGGAAGGACAATCCTGATGCAGCTGAATCCATCAGCCCAAACTTCCTGCATTTGAACAAAGCTGCCTGGACAAGATGGAGGAGAGAGACAAGAGGATCCTGTCCATCCATCCCACCATCAACAACAAAAAAGGAGGCTTAAGCTAGGAGACAAAAAACATTTTAAGGCAGGCAGCATCTACCCCGAAAGGCTGTATTTGGATGTAAGCTTTACATCTTTCAGCAGTGTGAAGGTCTGTGGGATGCAGAAAGAACATAAAACCCCCATAAACACATTCTGGCTAGTACCAGGTTTCACAAAGTTTCAGATTGGTACATCAGTCACAATAAAAATCTCCTTTTTCCCCTCCCCCATCCACAGCAGGCCACCAGAACTGCACTTGGAGACTGGAAGACAAACGGGCAGCTGCCTCTGGAGGCAATTGTGAGGAGACTAAAGATCAACTTGCAGCTGGCACTTCCACCCCCACCTCTCCTTAATACTTCAGTCCACTCGCTGCCAGACAAGGATCATGAGTCAGCTCCTAAACATATTCTCCTTGAAACAATAGCTATAGCTCTGTGCTGCAGCTATCCCACTGCTCCAGCTCCAAGGGACACGCCACAGTCACGGAAACAAAGGCACAGATTTTAACCTACAGCAGCCCAACACCAGAACTGAGTGATATAATAAGCATGCACTGAAGAATACCGTGCTAAACCTGGGAGAGTAGCAAAGCTAATTTTGACATGTAACAGGCATGGAGTCAGTGCTGTAATGAAAATCTCCAGAAACAGCAAACAGAAGTGGGTTTGGGGCTACATGGTAAAGCAGATAGCTTTTGCTTAAACCTTTCCTGCTACAACAGGGTGCAGTTTGATACCACATCATTGTATGCTGCAGTACTAATTAGAGGGCAAAGGAGACAATTTAGCCTTTACAAATTAACTTTACCACAGCCATAGGAGCTGCTCTCTCAGTTCTGAGCAGTCATCACTCACTGAAAACTCCTGCATTCACAAAGATGGAATCCCAGGACTAGTCTCTCAAGGACATTTCAAGAAGTAAAAAGCTTCCTTTTGCAAGAACAACCTTTCAGCTTACCCAGCCGATAACATCAAACTCGGGCTTTTCTGACCCAAGTGCTGTCAGACAATAAAGAATTCAAATAATGGATTAAAAAAAACCACACTAGAGATTTCTCAGAACTAGATGTTAAGTGATGAACTGGTGGTGACTACCAAGCACCTAAAGAGCTGTGCACAGACGTGGAGGAGTCTATGCCCATGCACCATCAAGAAACAGCAGCACCTAGAACATGCCTTTCCTGCAGCCACTCCACAGAGACCCTCTGATGAGGTGTTGCTCACAGAGCTACAGTGCAAGCTAACATGAGAGGAGACTTCAGTGACTGCTGTGGGGTTTTTTGTAGCCAAGAAACCAGCAAACCCAGCTGTCCTTGTTTCTTACAGCTCAGTATTGCCAATCACTTTGAAGAAGCCTCTAACCCCAAATATCCTGAGCCAGACTGCCCTACAAACCAGAAGGGAAACTGGAGACAGAAGTAAAAGACCCCCAACATGATAAAGGGACAGGAGAATTGAAGGAAAATCTGCAGGACCCTGCCATGTGTGGTTTGTGGGACTGAGCAACACAAATCAGAAGGTCCTACAGGGCATCAATTTTACCACCAACAGAAAGGTGAGCAATGCATACATTCTGTAAAAAAAGATAGCAGGCTGTATACATATGTATCTTTTAAATTATTTTATTTTGTGTAAGCTAAAAGGAAATTTACACACTTAAATCTCAAAAGACCTTGGGCATGCATATTGACCTTTTTAGAGGTTCTTCGACATAGCTCTCTTTTTTCCATAGGAATTTCCCCAGACATTTACAACCCATAGTTTTTTACTGTATATACAGCCTAAAACCATAGCAATCTATGATTATGTCATTTTACACTGTGCAAAATCAAACAGGAATAGTGGTACAACAGAACATAAAAAAATTTTAACAGGTAAATTTCATTGTAAGACATTCATATTGTTTTGGTCCTTCTTTTCCAAATCAAACTGATTAAGAGCAGACAACCTTCTAATGACCAAAAAAAAAAATAAAAAAAAATCAAGTGTTTAGACAGTAATCCATAACTGGAACAAGAAGTTACTGACAGCATACCTTTCAAAAGGCTATATAGTGACAGAGCCATACTATTGAATTCAAGAACATAAAAACTGATCAGCCAACCAATCAAACGGGGAGGGGATGGGGGAAAAGAAAACGAAAAACACATCTTAAGCTTGTTAAAACACAAAAGAAATTACTGAGTTTTAAAGAAACAATAACTGAAAAACCCACAAAAGGGACAACATAACCTTTTGATTTTTTTTTTCCAGCAAGAAGTATTTTAATATATGCAGGAAAGAAAAACTTGCTCAATGCAATCTGAAAGTCTTAAGGGGGAACTTCACAGATTGTGAAGATTGAAGTTTTCATTATGTGTTTATAGGATTTTTTTTTCAACTTTTAAAAGTTTTTTAAGAAGGACACCACCAGTGTATTTCACAAAGACATAAATGTATACAGCCCAGCACAACAAAAAGAATAGATCTTCAAAAAGATTTACCCCCAATTATTTACATTTTTCTCTAATATAAATTTAGGACTCCAGTATGTAAATAAATATACATTACTATGTATACCTTTCTAGTGCTGCTTACCAACAAATCATCTGAACTTGATATTTTTTTAATTAAAGCAAGATTGCTTTTTACGACCCATAGAGGGAAGAAAAAAAATCAATAGAAAACGTCCAATTCACATCACTTTAGTCTACCTTTTCTTGGCAGCTTGTTGAAGGTGTTAATGTGGCTGGGAACATCAACACCTTGGCATGCATGAAAGTTAAGTCAGGAAGGCTAGAAATCACCTTGGCAGCCTCTTCACTAAGATGTTCTTCCTTTTTAGGCTTCCTGTTGGGAAGAAAAGAACAAAGTGCATTAATCCAGTACCTGATATCCCTGGGATCACTGAAACAATCACTGATTGAAGCAATGTTCTGTCAGCTTGTCTCCCACTGACAGGCACTTCTGTAAGCTACTTGAAGGCAGTCTAATGTTATAATACCATGCCTACCAATAATGTGTTAACTCAGAGACCCAGCAAAATGTTCCTGTGTATATTGTTGCAATAAGGAAAAAAAGTCCTATTCAAATGATAACTTTTAGATTTTTTCCTTTTTTTTTTTTGTCACTTGAAGAGACAACCATGCCCATATTCTAGAGATAAAACAGTTGGAGCATTACTTCCAAACTACCTAAATCTGGTACAATTCTTCAAAAATAAAATGGAAAAGATCTTAAAAGGACATTAGGAAACTCCTAAGTTANTTTTTTTTTTTTTTTTAGCAGCTTCAAGAGTCAAGAGACTCACTTGGAGACAACCATGCCCGTATTCTAGAGATAAAACAGTTGGAGCATTACTTCCAAACTACCTAAATCTGGTACAATTCTTCAAAAATAAAATGGAAAAGATCTTAAAAGGACATTAGGAAACTCCTAAGTTACTTCTCAATAATTCTAAGATTAAAAAAACACGACTGTTCTCAGACTGCACATCATGCCACTCTACATTGTGATCCCCAAACCTTTTTTCCCCTCAGGATTCAGCAGCAGCAGAAGGTGCCTCACAAATAAGTCTATCTCCTTGCTTTGAAGTGCAGGAGTGTGAGTAGCCATGATACATACAGCAGTTTGGGAATCACTAGGGTTTACTTTGCCTTTGCATTATTCACAAGAATTACTGAGTACAAATGAAGAAAGAAGTCTGAATCCCATGTGGCTTGGTTTTCACTATTATGCAAAAAACTCCCACTTCCCAAGTAAAATGAAGCCTGGCTCAGACTGCCACAGACCCCCCTCCTTTGCCCAAACATCCATACTTTACACACATCTGGCTTATCTTTGAAGAACACTGCCTACTACTAGAAATACTCAGTTTTCCATCAAACATTATTCCAGTTTCAAAAAGGCACCTGCTAAATCCTGCAATGATGTAAGAAATTCCAACTGAATAAGCTCCCTCACCTTTGGGGGGGAAAAAAAAAAAGCTGAGACAAAATGCTTGAACCAAAGAAATTGCTTTCCCTAGAAGACTTCAGAAATTTCCTTTCTGTATCTGGTCTTATCTACAAACTTCAAACCAAACTTCAGACCAAGTCCATGAGAGGACAATGTCCACTCCAATCATGAAGCAGCATGTGCTTTTTTCAGGCCCC
This sequence comes from Polioptila caerulea, assembly GCA_013397295.1. Classification (NCBI taxonomy): domain Eukaryota; kingdom Metazoa; phylum Chordata; class Aves; order Passeriformes; family Certhiidae; genus Polioptila; species Polioptila caerulea. Next base: position 761,129 of record VYXF01010817.1, on the reverse strand, counting down.
CATGAGGATTGTTTCCTCAGCTGAGCAGACACCAGTGGAAAGCAAGGGGCTGCATGTTTGCTTCCACAGCAGCCTCAGAATTCCTTAGCTAGAAGAAAAAAAGAGCTGGAGTCAAACGTATCCTTGACATCTGATGATTGTGTTGACCATCATCTCTGGTCATTGTGCTGACACTGAACTATCACTTTTCTTTGCGACTTGAAATCCCCACTCAATGAAAGTTCTCTAGATGAGGCAGTCTAAATTCTAAATCTGACTTACCTTCACAGAACAGCAATATTTTTTTTCTCTGCTGCAGTGGAATTTCACGAGCTACTGACTAGGCAGTTTACCAAATTCTGGAGGATAAACAAAGCTGTGTGCTGGATTTACTGAAGGAAGAAGCAGAGAGCCAGCATGTGCCTCCTCTAACAACTTCACAGTCAGCTCTGTTTGCACTCAAAGGACAATCTCTGAGCTGTTGAAATGTGGTTCTCACCCACCACTGTGTTATCAGTTTCTGGTGCCACTATTAATAATCACTTACCACAGGCCTCTTAAAGGTACAAACTCCTGATGATCAAGGACTTAGAGCTAACAAAGGAGTGTTTGACAGAGGAAGCCAGAGGAAGAAGGCTGCCTTGGAGATGTTCCTGTAATTGTTCATCAGGCGAGATGGAGCTCACACACTCCTTGCTATTTATATTCCTCTTCCTCCTCTGCTCAACTACAGCATGCTAAGAGATGGCACTGCTGGGTCCCAGAGGCAGAGCTGCAGTTCATTCCATGGTCACAGGCAGCACCTTTGTCACAGGACAATGCCATCACTCCTGCTGTACCAGCTGCTCTCTTTGCAGAACAGGCACACCAGTGGGCCCAGTCAGGTGCCAACCTCACCCAGCTACTGACTGCTCCCCTTCTGGCTGGAATATTCCTCTCTGCAATAATTTATCTACTCCAGTGCAATGTAAAAAGTATCTATAAAGCAGGAGAAGCTAACACACCAACACAGCAACCACTGCTTAACTGTGACCAAGACAGAACTATAGATACAATTGCTTGGTAATGAGACTAAAACCCTTTTTTGAAATCATCTTGGTGCAGAAAGGGGTGAGATGGACAAAATTCTCCATCCCTCAGTAGAGAGAGGCAGGCTCCTCTGCAATACAATAAAATTGGATACTGCAAGTACCCTTTCTGGGTAACAATCAACACTTTTGGTAGCAAATATCACCAGGGCAACCCTAAAGAGTGACTCATTAACTCTCTAATTTTAACAGACAAAGTAGCATCCTCACTGCAGACAGGTTTTACCCTTAAAACTTGGCAAACTGCCCACTAACTGTGATGTCCTTTAACAGAGGCAAGAGAAATAACTGTGCAATAACTTCAGGCACCATTTTTGCTGAAGGTGTTGCCAAGAGCTTCTTTTGCTGAGACCTGATCAGTGGAGAGGAGTCTTGCAGAGCTTCTCCTGCTCATGCACCCCTCATTTCTAGGTGCCATGGCTTAAAGAACAGGCACCTGAGTGAGTGGACTGTCAGCAGCAGCTGTACTACTTCTGTCTGCTTTGGAATTAGAACTTTTGATTACAAAACCATGAAGGGATCCATCCCTGGATCAAAACAAGGTCTCTGCCTCATTCAGGTTTCAAAATAATCCTCTACAGCATACTTGGTCCCCATCCATCTCTTCTCTTACACTAGGTTACATTCCCCCCCAAGAAGGACAGGAGGGATACCCCTACCCAAGCATTTGTACCAGCCCCTCTACCTGTAGGCAGGGAATTTCCTTTTCAAAGGCATGTTAACACTAAGCCACAAGAAATGAACCAGACTGACAGGCAGGAAAGTTGTTGGAAGAAAATCTGGCAAGAAAGGGGGACTGCTTTGTCCATCCATCACTTGCATGTCACTGTTCTGTTCTGCATTCCAACCCCTTCCTGCAGCATTCAAGTCTTTCAGGGCTTCTGTCACCTCTCATGTTTGCAAAGGGTTTTTAGGATAGCACCAGCAAGGCCATGCTTTATCAGCAACAATGAGCTGATTAGAGAAATGCACTTTAAAAACACTCTGTAATTAAGAGTTAGCCTGCTCCATCCAACACCATCCCCAAGGAGTATTTCCAGTTTAAATGAGGGTTTTGGCCATTTCTTGGAAAGGTATCAGTGCTCTGCTTTCCTTCAAAAAGACAGCAGATAAACTTTTGATCTCTGCCAATTCTATGGAATTAGGCAAGACTGGAGACCCTCTGTGGAATGTTGCACTGGATCCCTGACCTTCAACACTTACTGCTGCCTCAAGGTTTCAGGCTCAAGCTGAGGGGGAAGTTTCCCATTTCCCTCCTCTCCCAATACTTTCCTGCTGAAAAACTGACTTTCTGGTTCAAGAGATGGCTTTGCAACCAAAGACAGGGCTATTTTAGACAAAGATGACTCTTCACATAGCATCCTACAGCTGAACAGTGGTATTTTCACTCTAAACTTTACCCTAAACATCCTGAGTTCAGCCAAGTTACAGACATGGAATAGCCTCGGCACAGCTGAAGTTGCCATCACAGTGATCCTAATCCACTGGTTTTGTCTTCCTCAGTCAGTTATCATGGATGTCTAATAGTTAACATTTCCAGGATGATGCATGAACCTCATTTTCATCGACCAGGCTGTACTCAGCCACTCCTATTTTAATGTCTCCAACTCATTACAAAAGAATTTTAAAAATTGAAAAGAAAAACAAATTTATTACAAAAAGCTAACATTGTGCCACACTATTTGGCATACTACTGAGGCTATACCTTCTTATTTCTCAGAAGGTTTCTAGCTTGAAAAAATAGACTGCTTTTCTTTTGGGGAGCATGAAAACAAGAAGAAAAAGCACTTCATAATTTCTTTTTTTAAATTCAGATTTGATGAGAATATACAAAATGTATTAAACTGTGAAAGCAGCTAATCCTTGTGTGTGTGTCTGAACTTAGCCTCCAAGTCTGAGGTCCCCAGCCTGATATACTGCTACATCACAGATCTAGAACCAATTCCTTTTAGTAAGCAATGCTCTCCAGAACAGGGGAAAAGCTCTGACAACTGGATAAAGAGCTTTAAGAGCATAAGTAAGAGCTTTCAAGTGCATCATGGAAGCAAAAACAAAAAAAAAAAAAAAGAGAAGAAGTGCATTATGGAAGAAAAAACCAAACCCCTCATATTAAAAAAAAACCAGTACAGAAAAATGAGGGTCAACATTAATTTAAACAAAGTTCCTTTGTAAACAAAAAGCTAAGACATCCTAAAGCAAAGTACAAATCTAAGAGCGCAGATACAGTGAAGATACATTTGGAGTTTGCATGTCCTGCTGTGGTCACTTTTAAATTAAGCTTAGAATATAATACAAAAGTATTTCAACTGCAACTATGTTTTCTAATTCCTGAAAGCCAAACTTCCACTACAGCATCTCCAGGAAGAGTATGTGCACTCCATGGATAGAAAAAGAGGCAATCCAAAAGACTCAAAAATCAGCACTGAAGTGGGGAGTTCCCTCTACTGGTTTTCCCTTGAAATTTCATGGCTTGTTGATTTCATGTTCACTTTCAAAGTTACCACTGCAGGAAAACTAAGAAGATATTTTTCTCAGTAAAAAGCATGTTTTAAAAGAACTCTTGAAAATGACAAATTAGTAATTTTAAGCAAGCCAGCTCTATCCCACCATTACCTTGCCTCCTCCTAAGGGCTGTTGCATGAAAACTTATCTAGTTTAAGAGTGCTGAATAACTTCTGAAGCTCTCTTGGGAGTGAAGACATGTTACCATCTACCTGTTGCACACTGAGGCGCACACCTTCCAAAAAAACCAGTGTTCTACTTCGTAAAGATTCCTCAGCACTTCCTTTAATGAGCACAGACATTAATTACATGTAAAGACAGTCTAGGATCCAACTGCTAGGATACACATAAAAACAATAAACCCAAAGAATAAAAGCTTATAAATGGAGACTATTCTGTACTCAACCAAAAGGCCAGACTTCAGGAAAGACATCTGATGTCTAAAGCCTTTCTATAGATACTACCTAGAAAAAAAAGCACAAAACTACTCCACATGTGCTCCACTGAGGGAGAAATTACATCCTAAACCAACTACACACTCAATCCTTAACCTGAAACAGCAAAATTAGGCTGATGTTTGGTCACTGAAGTTTTGACTATAATATATAATAGAAATATTTGTCAAGGGACAAATATAGTCATAATTATTAGTCTGTTATCGTTTTACTTGTGGAACAGTCTGCATTTATAAATTACACAGAGTACAAGGAGAGTCCTCTGTCTCAGTCCTAGGTCACTGAACTGATTGAGTTTACCCTACCACTCTCAGGAACCAGCTCAGGTGTTCAGAAAGTTGCTTCTTCCAGTTCAGTCTTTACCTTATCAACATAGGTCCTGGTGATGTCCCTTCAGCTCATAAAGTCTTACCCATCTCATTTTAGAGTTCTGAGACAATCAGAAATAAGAACTACAGTACAATGAACTTCAGATTTAAAATGTAAAGCCTTTTGATAGTTCAGGAACTTCCACCCTGAAACTGCGCACACATTCACATCTCACATTTCACACCACCCTCGGAAACAGAAGGAAAATGTGCCAGGAAGAGCCTTGATTACCTTGTGGACGTGCTTGCCTTCTCCACTGTGGACATGAGCCTTGCAAATGCATCAGTCACTCTGCTGCTTGCATTGGAAGTTTCCAGTTTTGAGGTTGTCAATTCATACAACTCAGGATCCACACCTTATAGTATAAAATAATAATCAGTGATGGTTGGAGGCAAGCAGAGTCATAATTAGTCACAGACCAACTTGCTAGAGACAGTTTTCTGTAAACATCTGAATCATTTATAATTTCAAGATGCATGAAAAGAACATGACAGAACATGTTTGCGTTTCTGAAGCATCATTCTCTCTCCCCATCCTTTTTCAGCAGCTTTTTTAGTTGTAGTACAAAACACACACCTTGGATCAAGTCTGGCATACAAGGTCTCAGTCTGTGAGTAAACAAAACCAGTCTGATTGACTTCTCTGAGTGAAACCTCTATAAAAATGTCAGCTGTGTCAAAATGGATTGTTTCAATTACTTCAACTCAACTGTCTGTATTAAAAGAACACTGCATGTTAACAGAGACCAACTCTTCACCTAGAGACTACAAACAACACTGGCCTGCAATAGAGTGCATTTAGCATCTGGCTTTTCACTAGGGGTTGTGTTGAAATTCTAAGTGAGGAAAAACAGCTTTTATGAAACATAGAAGTGGAATGGCATTAAAAAAAAGTTACATACTAATATGCACAGGACTACAAAAAACTTTTAGTCTGTGCTCCCTTTTCGCCTTTCAAGTATTTCTAATTCATTAAGAATCTGAATGTTTCAGCCTTGAATTCCTAGCTTCAGGTATCTGAGGTCAGATGCTGAATTTGGACATCGCATTTGTTGCAAATGGATTTCCAATTTTAGCAGCAGAGGTCAGTCTGAAAACATTGCAAACAATGCAAATCTGTATGCAAAAAATATCTATGTATGAGTTAAATTCTATCTGTTTAGTATCAAGCATCACATCTCACAAGGAAGTAGCTCTAGGATTTTTAAACATTTTTAAAAATTATTTTTTCTTAAAAAAAAAAATCTCTAGGAATTAGAATTACCAAAATAAATCAAGAGGAAAGACTGTTACAATAAATTTTGTTGCATTTTAAATTGCTGATACTTCCCTAGTTACAGTTTCAGATATTTTATGCTTCACAGGTTTCATGAAGTATGCATATGTGCCATTCACAAGGTGTTTTTCAAAGACAGCACAGAAATCTTGTTCATAAGCACAGTATTTATTTACAGACACCTCTGTGCTAAACAGGTGTCACACTTGTGCCTGTTGGTGTGGACAACACAAAAGCATTTCATCCTACTGCAGAACAAACACTGCAAATACTGGGACCCGATGGTCCCATGCAGCTCCCTGGCACATAACCAGCACTTATTAATGTTTGCTGATTATTGCATCCAGCTTACTTCCTAGGATCAAGATGCTTTCAGTTCCTGAAACACCAAAAGATTACTAAAAATAAATGCCAGTGCCTGCTGTCCAGCCTTTACCACCAGTAACTGCAGCACTGTGTGTGCTAGTAGATGATGTTAACCACCTCAAACCTGCTTTGCATGAGCTCTCCACAAACAGTGTCATGACAATTTATCCTTTTGGCACAAGTTAATTCTTCTTTTATTTGGAGGAAACTAAGCTGACCAAAATGTAAAATGAATAAAATCATCTGGTTAAGTTGCAGGAGGTGAAAGACTGGTTCCACATAATATCAGTTGATTAGAAACTGATCAGCTGTCCTTTTAACATATTTTCTTTTTTTTTTTTTGCGTCTGGATTTTCACAGTTGATTTGGTCCAGCTCCATGCAAAATATCAAAATATGTACTGTCCTGAGACCAGTATACCAAGACTTCTAGTAATGTCAGATGTTTACAGAACTTAGAAATAGGAAAAAGCCCGACTATTCCATAAAATATCCACTTTCAATCAGGGAGAGGAAGCCTTGAAGAAATACACTTTGACTTGCAGAAGCCTGCGAAATCCCATTAAGGTACAAATTGGAAAGCTAATTGAAGGAAGGAGCCCTTTGACATGCAACTCTGCAACAAACATTAAATGCAACCTTGAAAGTTACATCATTTCTATATTCCCATTGACAGTCCTGTATTGGGATGTCACTGCTCAATTTACTGCTCTTTAGGTACCTCTTACTCAGCTGCATTTATGTTAAACTATTAACATGAAAAATAAAACAATACACTAAATCTGTGGGAAAATACTAGAAATTAGTAACTCCCTGTTCATAATGTGGAATGAACATTTTTATTAAAAAGTTATTTTGAGTACTGATGAAATCAGACTGAGAAGAATCCAGTGTCAATCTATAGCAAGTAAAACTAAGTTTCCAAACAAAGAATAAACTTCTACTGGTAAAAGCATCTTCTTTAGGAAAAAAAAAAATCTAGCAATTTGTCTTTAAATTATTTTATGTATTTTTTAAGAGTTGCATATTCTCCATTTTATTCAGATAAGAGACTATTTAAGGAAACCACTGGAAAACCTTAATGAGATATTGAAGGAAAGTTAGCCAACCAAACCCCACACAAAGCTCCTAAACACACACACAAACACACGAGCTGCAAGCCATGAAACAAATGACTTTCCCAGAAACAAGTCAGTAAGGAAAAAAAAAAAACAACAAAGCCAAATCAAAATAAAGAAAGAGAAAAAAAAAAAGGGAAAAAAAAAGCACTATAGGGCATACCATAGAAGGTGATACCTGTAATTTGATGAAACAGCAACATAAAAAATAAAATGCAAAAGAAGACTAACAGAGTATTCCTCCAGTAAGCCCTTCCTGTGTGCACACCTTCTGCACAAGCAATAATGCATGTACCCAACTACACAAGCAATAATACATGTACTGGGCACTGGTGACTTGTGTCAGTGGACTTGCACACACATACAAAAGAATCTGTAGGACTCAAGCACCTTGACTTTGCTAGCTGTCACTTCCATGACAAATCTGCCCTCTTTCATCTGATAATGGTATTTCTCAAGGGTGAAATAAAAAGTCATTTAGATTGCCATGCCATAAAATTGCTTTCAGTGATTAGATTTTAAAACTAAAAAAAGCGTGTTTCTAAAAACAAAAAATATTGTAATAATTATAATCACTTATTTGAAATGTGGGAAGACCCCAATCATCTTATGCAAGGATTTAAAAAATTAAAATCACTAAGGAAAAATATCTTTCCTGTGAGGAAATTTGATTATCATGGCTTCAGGTATTGTATAGAAGGAGTATTTGCCTTATTAACTTAACCTATGCACTGGAACCAATCCCCCAAGTGTTCCCTGAAATTCCTGCAGAAATTTATTCAAAGTGTAGGTTTTCACAAGCTCGTGCAAAATACTCGAGCATGTAAAAACCACGTGATAAATGAACTCAATTACTTTCACACATTATTCAATGAGAAATTGGTGTTTTCATCTCCTTTTTAAGGGAGTAAGTTGCAGATAAAGTGCTTTGGCTTCAAAATTAACATTCATGAACTTCTAATATCCCACAAACATGCAGCTATCCTTATTTTCTATTATAAAGGCTGTTAAAACACCTTTTTCACTGTATTATTAGTAGTAGTCCATGACCTCCTGGGCTGTGAGGTATCACGGATGATAAATTTATATTTACACATGGCTTCCAAGCATCGTCATAGTCCTGTAATTTGGAGGCACTCCGAGAAGAGAGCAAGCCTCATATTTTAGGAATTGCCACATCTACATCATTTTGCACATTTCCTTAAGTGCTTAGAAGAGTTAACTTCTGGAATTTCTCATTTGAAACAAGTGTTTTAACATCTTATTTGCAAGAGCATAAAAGCCATTCATTCCTTCAGCAGGTGACAAATACAGAGCTGACAGTACCTTTTAAATACTTCGTACTCGATACAAAACATCAGAAAACAGAACACAGATTAAAGGAAAAACGCAGTAGAGAGACATTTTAGAGAAACGCAATGTAAAACTTCTTGTTTGTAGGAAAGTCAAGTGATGTGCTCATGCTTTTAGTAAGTCGTTATATTCTTACAGTTGTGGTTTTAACACTCTGCTGACCTGGGATTGTGGTGGTGCTGCTAGAGCTACTGTCATCCACGGGCCCAAAGAAATCAAGGTTCAGAAGAGTGGAACCTCCACTAGCTTGAAATTCAGTGACCGTGTTGGTAGGCAGCCATATAGAAGGTAAGCCAAGGGAGGGGTTTATGTGTAAAAAGGGGTAAGACACACACTTGAACATGCAAGTTATAATTAGTACTCAGTACGCAATTTAAAAATCGACATGAAAACAATGCTTACAGTATTAGTTTGTACCTTCTAAAAGGTTAACAACTTAATTCAGTGCACATTTCCTCATGTACAATGCAGCAAGGAAATCAACACTAATAACATTAAAATAGAAATATTTATTTCAATCTAAAAATGAAAGAGAACCAGCACGACCCAGAGAGAGAGAGAGATGTGACCAGTTAAAGGGAAACAATATATAGGTCAATTGACAGTTAAAATATAATGGGCTTTTTCTCCCCTCACTGAAATTGAAAGCCATTCTTTTATCAGGAAAACTTAGCAGATCCTCTAATAGTAAAGAACAAAAAGAAAAAAAAAAAATCAAAATTTTATTTAGCAGCTTTAAGCTATTAATTACCATTATCTTAAAGCAGTGTGACCACTGGGTAACAAATGCCACTCTTATGTCCAGTTCCTCACTGGCAAATTATACTGTTCCCCTTTAGTACTAAAACAGAAATCAAACCAAGATACATTTTAAAGTTGTTTGTTAAAAAGAAAGCATGATGATTGACTGAAGTAGTAAGACACCAGACAACAGCAAAAGGGTCCATCCAGGCTTTCCTTCAGCACCATGATATTGCTATCCAAACTCTTACACCCTACACGTTCTGCAACAACACAGTGTGGCAACACCAGTGCGGTAGGAGATGCACTTTATCTGAGCCTGCCTTTGAACTTGTGTGTCATCAATCAGCTGCTGACAGCAGGCTCCTTGTAAAGGAGCTTCTTGATAGGTTTCTCATCTGTCAATCAAGCAAGTTTCCAGAACTTGTTTTATTTCCTTTGCATGCACTTACATTTCTGACACTGGAGGCAGTGGCACAACTCGCTTTGCTATTAAAATAGACATAGGTGAAGGGTTTTTTAGGTGATAACTATATACATTTACAGATACAAATAAGTTTGTAGCTACCTCTTTAATATATTAGCTATAATTCGCTCTTTAGTGTAAGCAAAAGTGATAATGAATGAAGTCACACTTTTGAAATATAAAATTATCTTTAAATCTGAAAACTTTTAGCTCAGGAAGTGTATCTTTTGCAAACAGTTTGTGGTTAAAATATTGTGCTTTGAAGTAGCCACCATACAGAAGTTTGTCATTCAGAGGATGTCTAAAGAGATAGCTGACTGGTGAAAAATACTTTTAAGAAGTAAAACTCATCAATCTAAAATGCTCATTTGTTCAGAGTTTCATTATAATCTGCAGTTATACATATTGCCACTGTGTCACTAGCATATGGCAGGAATCTAAAATAACACCTAACTTCATATTTTTCAAACTATGTAGTACTTCACGTAGGGGCACTGTTAATCAGAAAGAAAGCCTGAATTTCCAAAGTTAGGAGTAAGAAATAAGTATTATATATATTTTTATATATGTGTGTGTATATATATTTTAAAAAAATAATCAGCAGATAGATGTTTGTCTGAACTTTGTAGCTTTCTTATCTCTAGCTCTGGTGCTAGAGGCTCTACGGAGAGACGTACCATCTAAAGGGTTAGTAAGGCCACTGCTACTCCAGTCAAACTGGACAGGTGGTAGAGATTCCTAGAGTTGAAAAGTCAGAAATCAGATTTTATAGTCAGTTCAGGTTACAACAATGCAAAGCAGTTCAAACAACAGATTCTTTAGCGTCTAAACACTAAAAAAGACAACTAAATGATCAAGCCCCAACTTTTGGGAGGTGCGTATTTTCATAATAAGCACTAGAGATTCAAAGTAGATTTGCTCTACTGCAAGAAGTCCATTAAATTCTGAACAGCACAGATTAAGCAACTTCTAACCCAAACAGGATTTGCAAATTAACTAAAACATATGAATTGAATAACAAACCTTAAGGCATCGTTGAAAATTAAACTATTACTTTCATGGAAGATGAGGTGCTTAGCATAAAAAGTTATGTATAGACAATTACAGGGCAAATCCAGAACAGTGAAAGCTGTCTGTACATTCATGCTTTGTCTTGATCATATATATTATTTATTATTAAACAACCCATCATTCTTTTGGTTTGTTTTGCTCTTAAGAAACATAATCCCCTCAAGTGAGGGACAAACTATCAACATCCTCTCCTCTCCACCCCCTTTAAAAATAAAAGTCCTGCAACTTATTATCCTTTCACAGTTAACTCATCCTGATTTATATACAAACCATTGGCAGCAATGCCTGAACAAGGGGAGTATGGAAACACTGACTCCTTCTGGGAGCCCATCCTTGCCTTTTGATTTCCTCTTGGATACAAGCAAGCAGCAGGGACCATGCTCTACAGGGAAGGTGTGTTCAGGTGCAGTGTGGCTTGCAAGCACTATCCCTCTGTACTCTCAGCACACTAACTGATGGGACAGCAGCAGAAATGTCTGAAAGAAGCTGAACCTTTCTACTTCTATGCATTTCCTTCTGGTCTCTACCCAGTGAAATCAACTGTCAGGAAGCACTGGGAAAGGATGTGCCCTCAACTTCTAATGAAACAATCACAGTATGGAAGAAATAAAATAGATGTTCTCAGCAACATTTTTCAAAATGCATGAATACTTGTTAAGCTTCCAGTGGCTGAGCCATACCTTCTCTTTGCTTTTGTAGAAAATCAGCCTTCATTTCCTAATTTTAAAACTTCCAACCATCTGACACTAAAGAAAAATGCAGATTCACTAATCAAGACTGTAGCAACCTGAGGTAGCTTTGTAGCACAATTAAGCTCACTGTAAAAGGCATTTCCTCAGTGCTAGATGTTCACAGGAAGCAAAACACAGGGTGCTGGAGATTTCTGTACTTACTTAAAGGAAAGATTTCTCTAAGCAAGACATTTACTGTCTAATGTCTAAAAAATACTTTCAGTACTGAGCACAGCTTGAACAGTATTCTTTCCATAGCAGTTAAGAAACTGGTTCTTCACATTTTACATTGCTTTGGGAATGATATTATTGGCATTGAAATGATTTGCATGTAGATATAATGTCAGCAGTGTGGAAGCTCCACCATGTAATGAAGTAATGATCACTATCATCAAGAGCTTGTTTAAACTTTGTCACATGCAAAATACATTAACATTAATATATTAACATATTAATTTATTAACTTAAAAGGAGTTTGTAGGAAAAGAAAAGGGTAGTGAATATGAGAATTTAGTAGCTTTCTGCCCTGAGCAGAATAAACTCAAATTGAAACAGAGTGGCTTCCTACCAACACTCTTACTGAGGAAAACATCCAGTACATTTTGGGTCAAAGGCCTGAGTCAGAACTGATGAGTGTGACAGAGCTGCATGGAGAGAGTGGCACGAGTGGCTTGCTAAGAGTTTGCCTTTAATCACGGCTTGAGTCTCAGATTTGACAAAAAAAGGACAAAGAATGGGATGACTTCTTCCTAAAATGCGAAAAAACAAGTCTGACTCCAAATTAGTAAGAATAGACCAAGCACATTGGTCTGCTCTGTGGGATGAGGCCACTTTGCTGACTTCAACTACTTTGCAAAAGAGAGGGTAAGTAAAGCAGCCCTCACCTATAGAGGATGCTGGCAAGCCCCAGTCTCTACACTAGCAAACAAAGTGAAAGGAGAAGGCAGAGGAAAAAGCAAATTAAACAGAAATATTTCTTTTTCTAGTTATATCAGCCCTAAGAAAACTACACTGGAACACCTGAACACAGGCATTGAAACCTCAGCCAATGGGAACATACTGAGCAAATGGGGAAATAACATTTAGCCTTTCTGACACTGTGAGGATTTTAGGCTATGTGATTATTATTTTAATAACATGCTTTAAGGAAAAGTGCCCAGTCTAGGAGAACACTGAGAAATGGAGCACACTGCTTTCAATCCTCGAGGCCTCCATCTTAGATTACAGAATACAGTGCAGAAATGAAAAAGCATACTCTGCTGTCACGAGTACTACTCTGAATGTTAAGGAAGTAAGAAAGAGGAAATTAAAATGCCTGCTGGTTTTACTGCATCATATTTCACTTTGATACAAGTGAGAGAGATGCTTTCACACAGTAATTTTAGAATGTATTATATAAGAGCTCTTATAATCCAAAGAGTAAAATGTAAATGTTTGTGTCTGTGGCAATAATTACCCAAGGAAAATTAAACAAAATTTAAAATACGGAAACATTTTGCTGGCTTAAAGCTGGGTGAAAAGAATAGAAGGACTCGTAATACAAATATAATGTCAATATTTAGATGGATCCCACAGATGAACATCATACACATTCCAGAAAAAGCTTTACATGCAAGTAATTCATACATTTCATTGTGTTTATTCATTGGCAAAATTGTATCAGTTCTGAAAACTGCTCTTTTCAGACAACCCCTTTACACAGCTGTCACATCTGACAGAACAGCAAGTTCTGTAGCATCTCTTACCTGCAAATCTTTCTTTCTTACTCTGTCAACAAAGCAACACACACTCTCACACTCTTGGATCTTTCTCACACATATAACTGGAGAGCAGTTCCTGATGGAGCCTTTGGCTGGTGGCCAATAATATGGTAGTTTGCATCTGTCATTGTTAGAAGTCCTGATGGTCTCTTATGTAATTAAAAGTGTTTTTAGAGACTGTCACCCCACGGGGTTTAATTAAGGTTCAGTCCCTAATAGCCAGAAAGTGTAAGATGTATATTTCTATTACAACCCAATCCCTAATTCAGGGGCTTACATGCAAGCAGATGTGCTGTAATGGGCACCTGCAGAAAAGAATCGCTGGTAATTTTCTTCTAGAAAGGTCTGGGTCACTGCAAATTTTTATTCCAATATAAAACTTATTAGTAAAACTTGGCAGGTAACACTACCAAAGAAACATAGTCCAAAATGGAGAGAAGAGAATGCTTTGAAGCAATTAGCAGAAGAGCAGAAATATCTGGACAATTTTTTAAAAAATCCAAAGGGAAGCAGATAAATAAACTTTAAAACAACATTAACCAGAAAAGAGTATGAAACCAAGAGAAAGCAGCCATCATTAGGTCCAGACAGCAACCCTTTAGACAAACACTGGAATGTATTTTGCATGCACTGCCTGAAGACTTGGCTGTGATGTAGAAGCCCACTAGAGCTGTACAAAAAAGAAGAGAAAGGCACCTGTCTTGGGCCTCACACTCAAAGGGTGCCTATTTCACCAGCCACTCCTTACACCTGATGTGCCCTGATGGAGCCTTTTACTTCAGCCCTGTGAAGTCTTTGAGACACCATGCTTAGATCAAGGCAACAGTAATCAGGGGATTATTTCATATTCTGTTTACTGCCTTACAGTTATGAGCACAGAGGAACAGAGAAATAAACCCCTCAGTTGTCAAGATAAACAAAAGATCAAAGAAGAATTTAGATGCTACCTTCAAATATAAAAGAGAATGACTCTACAAAAATCACCTTTATACAACAAACCAATGTGACAAACCAGTCAGTAACTTGCTTGAGAACTCAATTTCAAAACTCTTGTCCTTACAGCTCAAGTGGCTCAGATGGAAATTTGTCCACTCTATTTCCACAGCCTAACTCAGTGAGACCCACTGCAGGGAATTCAGAGTTTATATTATAACTAGGAAGAAACATTGCAGCTCATTTGCTGCTTTTATCCTCATTCTATTAGTTCTAAAGTTCTCCATTTTAAATCTCTGCATGCTTTTGTCTGATTGCCTACAACAAAAACATCTAGGAGGCATTTCTGTGTTTCGACAAATGTTCTTTCCACTATTACTTTTGCCTCATCAGTCCTCCAAAGTCTTACTCCCTTAGCAGGAAGTCATACATGTACATGCACAGACATTGATCTGTACACCAGAGCCATAAATGCCAGCCCTCAAACAGAGAAGAACAACTCCTTGAGCAAAGAACACAAATTTATCAACCAAAGCCTCTCCTTCCAAAGAGAATGTCGTTATTCTAAAGTTTCTGAAAATAGGGATAAATCATCATTCTGAAAATGAAGGAATTTAGGAGTTTAAATAATTACACATTAATCAGGTACACTTAAGAGATACTTGAATTGTTGCACCTAAATCACTTGGATTTGGAATAAGAAGATGCAGAATAAGAACAATTTTAAGAATAAGAAGTTTCAGAGTCCACTAAAACTGCCTCTATTTCCACTGAATATTTTAACAACGTTTGTAGCATGGTTCCTAACAAAATGTTCAGGCATATCATCTTATTATTGACAATCTGAAATATATTGAAAGAGCCATTTGTACGATATGATGTGAAACTGGGTTTTCCCCAAAGCAAACAGAAGCTACCAATCATAGACAGAAGATGAGACCAAGAAAAAAAGGAGGTCTCTGAGGTGGAGAATCGATGGTTCACACCCTGAAACTTTCAGAACATCATCAACTGCAGCCTCCTAGAGCTCTGAATGGTTACAATGTCTAACTCATCTCTTCCCCAAAAGCTTATTTTAGCATTTGTCTTTTTGGAATAGCTAACCTAATGCCAACAGTGCAGGCAGACAGCACGGAAGCTTCTCAGATGTATTCATGGACCACAACTACTGAATAGAGATGGCCTTGCCAGAACAAGCTATGGGACAAGCTTATCAAATTGTGACAAATAATGGGAAATTCTGTGACAGGAATTCATAATTACAGAAAAAGAGATCTTGGTAAGTAGAGGTTCTTATTTTCAGTACTGTGACTGTCAAGCAACTGAGGAAACAGCACTCATCAGAGATGTTGCTACTTCAGGCTCTCGCAGCTCTCTACACTGTTTAGTGCATGGCTTAATTTATGTTTTCTCCTCTGTAAAAAAGGGTACTTTGAATGCTGCAAAAAGACTGTGAAATTTTCCTACTTTCTTACCATGCAGTAGATTTCTTCAGGTCAGACTGTTTGCAGTAATCACTGTTGTTACCTTTTCTTATATCCAGTTTAGCTGCTCAGTTCCACTACATAGGAGGAACAGTACAGGAAGCACCAAATGTGTATTGCTGTATAAAACAACGTCAGCTCTGAGCCCACTGACAAAACTGCTGCTCAACAAGGAAAAAGAATTCTGCTCTGCTTACAAGCGTGTCATACTTAGAGCTCTACAATGTGGCAGAGCAAGGACTGCAAGAACATCACTATAGCCACAAATACCTACTATTAAGGGTAGGTGTAGTCAAGACAATTCTTTCTGGAATGCCTGCAGTCAGATGTCATGAGCATAGCAGGTAACTGAAGATGCTGGGTGGATTAAACAAGACCTGCACTAAGGAGGGACACAGCTGAGTCTCAGAATATGTACTGAGCATCACTCCAATGGCACTGAAAATGAAACATCTCTGCATATCCCATTAGCTGGTTGACAACCACACACATTGCAACACACATGGCATTAAAGTGCTCCTCTAATAACCTTCCATCAAAACAATAATACAACAGAGAGTTCATGAAATTCAACAGCTCACTCCTAAACTCCTCTGAATTAATTTTTTCAGACTTTAAAGACAGAGAAGCCAGCAAAGCAAATGTGTGTAAGAGATAATTCCTTAAAATCTGGCACAAGGGGTCAAGAGAATTCATACAATCAAAAAGTCAGACAGGTATGCTTGTAATAACCACACCCAAGATCTCTCTTCAGGCAGCTGGGCTGCTTTTCATGACACTCTGAAGTAAGAAAAGGCAAAAGGAAATGAACATGAACAGTATAAATGTAAATAGGATAATTCAGAAAATCGAGTGCTAACCAACATGTAGAACAACCTCCAACAATAAGCTCCAGAATAAGCAAAGATGAAGAACCTGAGCCAGAGGTCAGATGAGTCTCACATTACATATAAAATCTGTCTAACTGCCCACTGCCTTTGGGAGCAAACTGCTGTGTAACAGTAAGGATCATCAGGACTCTGAAATGGTGGCCACCAACTGCTACAGCCTCATCATAGGGACTCCCAGTCACATGTGAAAAGCAGATCCAAGAGTAGAACTTCAATCTGACACAACCAACACCTGCCTTTTACATACAGGTGTCTTTGAATACACCATCCAGATATTTTTAACATAAAGAAAGAGAGAAGGCATCCCGTTATTTCCCTCACTCTTTCTTTTCCTCTCCTCACCCTTCTCTCTCTGTTTTTTACCTGGAACTGATCAGATGCACATGTGTTCATCTCTGGTGATACAGGAGGTGTCTGTCCTATTGAAGCTATTTTTTCTGCTGCAGATATTGGTTTCAAAGGTTCCTTGGTAGGTTCTAACATACCCTGAATAAACAAACAAACAAATAAATAATCTAATTTAAAAAAAAATTACTTGCACACACAGACACATGCATTTACAGGCATTTCAAGAACTGCAGATACCAAAAACTGTAACACACTGAAGGTAGTACCACCCTCAACCAAGGGCTTGGGGGTAACCATGTATCTCTGGGACAGTTTCACTGTGTCAAGAGTGGCAGGAGTAGATGGAGCAGGGAAAATCATCCTGGGTCCTAGGCCTAAGATACAGTCAGTAACAAAACACCCAAGTGTTGAGCTAGAGCTTCCTTTCAACTTTCACTAATGTAATTTAAGCTGGAGAACAGTTACTTGATAAGGTGATGTCTTCTCCTCCCAATTGTGTGTAGACTATTCCAGAAATATCAAATGACTTGTACAAAAGTACAAGTGCATTCATTCCATTTCAACAATTAAGTAATCCACAGGAAACAAATCAAATTATCAGTTCTCAGAATGATACCAAGAATGGTAATTACTGAGGTAGACATAAATGCATTAAGAAGCATTGAAAAAATAAACCCACATTTTTAATTTTAAGCAAACATTTCAAATATAGATTGTATTATGAAAAATGTCTGAAATCTGATCTTGAAAAAAGTTGAGGGTGAGAAGACCTATGGAAAGCCCAAAGTTTGCACTGAGACAGGCCAACCATCCGAGAACAATGAAAAACCCCCAAATAAAACATGGGATTTGCAGCCACAGCATTTTAAACCATTTTCAGGAAGTCACTTGCCAAGATCAGCTGTCCCACAAATGTTTCTACACCATATTAGGGGAGCTTTGAATTTACCCACCAGTTAAATAATTTCTTTGGACAGCAGAGAAACACAGACAGCAATGTGGCAACAGAAAGCAACAAGTCTACTATCACTGCTATCCAGCTTATTGTGTGCAAAAGCATATAAAAAATTTAGGAGATAATTAATCAGCAACAACAATCTGTTGCAAAAAATAACTGCATGTGTTGCAAACACAGTCCTGCTCACAAAAAGGAAGAAAACAGCAGTATCTCTGAGTTGATTTAACTATCTGTATCAGAACATCATGTTTATACCCAAAGAAGTACATGAACTAGCCTTGATGCATCAGAAAACTGTAGAAGTCGCTCTATAAAATTAACCTACCTAATTAAATCATCCTAACGTGAAATAAAGAAAACTATTTTTTCACTATTCCATTTGTGGATGATCATATGAAAATATAGGTGTGTTTGTAGGTGTGTATACATACATATGCAATGTTTTTTGAGAATAAAAGAACATTTACTCTGCTCAGACCAGCAAAAATCACAAACCTTATCTTCTTCTTTCACTTAAAATCAAATACCTGCTTGCACACTTAATGAAATTTGATATTTGATAATTATTTTCTAGCATTTCTACTGATGCCTAAGCCATAACTGTACTTACAAAAATACCTTTCAGCATGCTTGCTGTTTAATGCCATTTAATATATTTCATTATATGATGTTGTTGTAACCATAACAAAAAAATAATACTAAAAAAAGCTTACCAGACCTGCCGCATACATGGGTACTATAACAGGCTGCTTCTTGTTGCCTGTAAAGAGCTGATAAAAAAACAAAAATAAAGAATTTACTTACGAGTTTCTAGGCCAGTGATGGAAATGTTCTTCAGTGCTACATAACTTGCCTAAGGTTAGTATCACAGAATAAATACTATGTTAATTATAACACAATGGTTAAAAACTAATGCAACTTTTTTTACTAACAGGGCTTATAAAAGGTTGCCAGGTGGTCTGTCAAGAACAACCATGTTCTGTGCTGTGTAACTATGCAATTAGGAGGAGGTATTCACACAAAACACTTCCACCTGATTCTACATGTAAAGCTGTTTCATTATTTAGAAAGGCAGTTTTACTGGCAGACTCACAATATTTCTTGTGTCGATTCCCAGGGAGCACAAAAGCTTTTTGTTGCTGTGGGAGCCACCCCACTGGTATCTCAGTCCATAGGCATCATGGATGTCCTGCAGCTCTGTCCACACGTCCATCAGTTCCCTGCACAACCCATCATAAATCAAGTTATCATTCAAGGAAAACAGCTCAGCAGCCTTGAATTCTGTTTTTTAATGCAAGTGACTTATTATACATTCCAATTAAAGTTATGCCCAAGCACAATACCCAGGAGAACTAAAACTGCACAGTGTTCTCAGAATTATAGTTCAGACTTCTTACTGGAAAATGATGTCCACAGCAGACAGGACAAGGCCTGCTTAGACTTCAACATCACATGAACAAATGCAGTAATTTACAGCAAGTGTAACTAATAAGACATATCTGGGTAATTCAGAGACATCAGTGAAGAGAAGATGGTAGGATGCTGAGTTGCTAAGTGGAGTACTCCTGGAGTATGTAGTCACTGAAAACAAGCATTCTGATAGATAGCTAATTTTCACTCGATGGCATCTCAAAATGCTGGAAGCAAATGCCTCATTTTAAATTACTGCTTTATGTCATTCAAGTTCATTTTATATTAGTTGCATTGTGGTTTCTTACCCAGTACTTCCTAAGGTCTCCTCAGTCGTTATCTGCTTTTCACCTGCTTCCAACAAATGATTCAAGGAACTTATTTCTTCTTCAATTTCAGCAACAGGCATGGAAGGAAAACAGACTTCAAATATTCGTTCCAGACGACTTAGCAATGTTGTCTATACCAAAGAGAAAATATTTACATCAAGTTTTGCTAACTGCTATAAAGATAAGTCCAATATTATAGCAAGATGGAAAACAACTTATAGCTAACACAAGATTTCATTTACCACAAAATATTAAGTCAGAGGACCACAAGATTCTTTAAACACCAAATACAGGCTTCTAGTTACTAAGAAACAGGATCCTGTCCTCTGCAAGGCGAGTTCTTACAGAAGAGTCCAAAGTCACTCTCTTAGAAATTAGCAGAAAATTTACACAAGATTTATGCTATATAAGGATAATGTCTCAGCAATATAAACAGCATATATTGGAACTAATGGTTTCCAGATATTTTAATTCCAAAGCATGCACTGGGCCTTGGCAGATGGATCTAACACAAAAACCAAAACAAAACAAAAGTCAAACAACCTCCTGCCCTCACAAAAATAAAAAAACCCTCCTTTTTTTTTTTGACAAGCATAGTATGCTTTCTTCTTTTCAAGTTCCTCCCTTATGTTTCTCTTTCCTCTTTCATATTTCCATATAGACAGGATTTCAACTTCCTCTACCTCTGTCAACTGGTCTTGGACATCAGATGTACTAATGATATGGAATTTTTTTTTTCAATCCATTAAAAACAGGTAAGCATCAAGCTTTTATGATTTATTAAAATGTCAATTGCAAGGTATGCTTGTAAAAATTAAATTAAAGCCTTTTTCAATGTACTCATTTTTGCCAGAAACACCTGAATCCCTTTTCTTGCTAAGGAAAGGAGGCACAAGCCTGGCATTCACTGCAGCGTTTCCATCTTTCTAGTTTAGTGTTCCTCAACAACCACTTTCCCAGTGCTCTGCTGCAACACACACAGGGCAGCATCCAGCAGCTCCAGCACCTGCTTTTCTACTGGAGAAATGGAAAAGAAACAGAGTAGGCGGAAATCCCTAGAGCATCCCACCGCGTGTGCTGGTTTAGCTGCGCCAGCAGAGCCCTCCTGTGGAGATGCAGCATATTCCAGCAACAATGTTGAACTTAGGAGCATAAACCTCAAAACAGAGGTTTTTTGCTACAACTGAGATGATTTAAAGTTCAGAAAAGCAAGGCTGTAGGAGGAAGTCACCTATTTTAGTCAGGCCAATCAATACAACTGGGACGAACCTTCATGCAGCAAAATACTAGCTCCACAATCCTGAGAGTTATCTACAACATTTCTCATTTGAATTTTTAGCTGAAAATTTGCCTTATCTCACGTCTCAATTATGCAACTCATTGACCATGTACATCAGCAAACATAACAGAGGTAAACACAGTATCAGAATATCTGGATTCTGTATTGGAATTGGGATGTTGAGTCAGGAACTGAGATCGAGTCTGTCCAGACTTATTTCTATTCAGCCACTAACTGCAAAAAACAGGAAAATGAATTGGCTTGGAGCATCAGCTCTTCAATTTTGCTACCTGTGAAAGAAATGCCTGACAGGGACAGTCACCAGTTACAGTCATTTGCAAACCATAATGTAAAAATGTGCAAAGATCTGAATTCAGAGCATACCTGACTCACCCTTTTTTTTTTCTTTTCTTCTTCATTACCTCTCTGGTAAATTCTGACCATAATGAGCCATGTTCTACAGTATATAGTTTTCCTTTGAATTATCTCTCAATGCTCAGTCATTCTGGCCATATACACTAAGTTGCAATACTTGTAGGCTGTTTCCTGTTTGTTGACCAGAACTAAGACACTAACTTAAATTTTTAGGAAGTAAAACTAAACAGTATTCCAGATTCTAGCCCAATGCTTCAGCACACAAAAGCATACTCTGCTTCAATTTTAAACTTTAACTTTGCCTACACTGTATCACTTCCCCTTATATTATATCAGCAGGTGATGCTTACTTCATTTCTGTAATACAGCAGGAGTACATATCCCCAGGGAAAAGCAAGAGGCAGATGAATGGCATTGGATCTTGGAAACAGCAAGGCATCACGTTTCGTGAAAAGGATCAACATTTGAGAACATGCTAGTGACTAAAAATATGCTTGCTTAGGTAATGAAAGAATTAACAGAACATCTCTAAGAACCAAGCAGCATCTCAGTCAGTGTCACATTTCAAATCTGAGTTTAAGAATTGTGCCAAAATTTCAGGAACAGTTTAACTATAGCACACTTTACACTTCCTGTCATCTTTTCTAAATTTCCAGTGATGCTTAGCCCTTATTTCTACACGACAAAGAATGGTTTCCATAGCAAACCAGAGTAATTAATTCTGTATGTGCAAATGGACAAAGGCAAGAGTGCACAAACACACATCTCCAGGCAGGGGCAATGGAAGCAGCTGAACTTGTTCTTCTAACTGGTGATGAAATCCTGTGGTCACAGCTTCCAGGTATAAAGGGTTTCATCAAGACTTTAAAGTTGGTGTAAACTTGTCCACCTCCTACAAACTTTAATCTATTGTTGCATAAATCAAACTGTAAGAAAATACTGTGTATGACCAGAAGTAATGTCATGTCTGACTTTCTGTGGGGAAAAAAAAATAAAAAGGGAAGAAAACAAGAATTTTAATCCACTTTTCATGTTGCTAACAGTATTTGATACCTGATTGTTCTCGACAGCAATTTGAGAAGAATAACTCTTGAAGGCACTTACAGAAGATGTGAAAAGGAAACAGCTGCCATTAAATATTAATTGTGATTCTCCAAACAGTTGATAAATAAACAAATAAATTTATTTATTGACAAATTTAAAGCCCCATAGTTTCTGTAAATGCATAGAAGATTTTGGTAGACATTTAAGATATGTGGTAATCACCACCAGAACCAAACAAAGTATCAGAGGTACTTTTTTGAAATAAGCATAACCACAGGATTAGAATTTACCTCTGTGGCAAATAAACAGGGGGCAGGATCCACCCCTCAGAGCTGAAAGCCCAAAGTACTTGGTTTACACAATTTGGTTTTTTTCTTCTTCTCCACCACAAGGCCAGAGAACCCATGAACTCCTTCAACACAACAATTCTTCACTGACCACCCAGCACACCAAACCCTCCCCTGCTGCCCCTACATGAACCCAACAGTGACAGGTCACTGCCTTTCTTTAGAGTTATGAAAAGAGGAGATAATAAAATCTGCCATAAAAACAACACACTTGGGAAACACACACTACAGAAACAGTGGACACAAATGGCACTTTTCTCCATATAACTGCTGTAAATGCTTCTGTGGGTGAAGTTTTGGGGAACTCTGTGTGCAAGAGTGGAAAAACCCAGTCCTGCTTCTCTCCATGGTTCTGATCACATATGAGCTGTGGAGCAGACACAAGAACTCATTCAGGTGAACTCCTCTTCAAAGAGTGGAGTGGCACTTTGTCCTTCCAATCTCTCCTCTTTCCACTGGAGGGCACAGGCCCATTTTTTAACACAAGCCCTTATTTTCCCTAAGGAAATCTCTTACATCCCACAGCATCTCCACTCTGGCAGCCTCCAGAGGTGCTCTGAGAAGGGGAGAGCCCAAAACAGAGCATTGCCTTTAGCCCTCCTCATCCTGCTGCCAAGAAAAGAGGCCCCAGAGGAAGCAACACAAACTCTGGGCTGTCTTCATCTACCAAACACAAAACTAGATGACCTAAGAATAAATAAAACCAATGTAACAGTTAAATCGTTGAGCATGTTTAGATATTCAAGCTTATGTGAAATGTAATAAAAGAAAAAACATAAGAGAGATGGAAATGAGCCCATGAAAGATCCAAGATGTCAAACATATAAAGTAGGAAAGGAATGAAGCCCATATGGACATGACTGCCTTCTAGTTGGAACTCAGAAGCTGAATGAAAGCTCTCAAAAAATGACAGAACAAAGCTCAGGGGGCAAGAAAAGGAAATGATTAACCACTGAGATTTTATTTAACTTAAATCATGAATTCACTGTTCTGTAGAGTGCCTAGCACAGCTTTTTATGACTGTTTTAATAAAATAAAGTGGAGGTTAAATGAGGAACTCCCTTTACTGCATTTTTTAACAACCAAGCCACATTTTCCAGCATCACATTTGCCTGTGAAGAGCTAAGTCACCATTTACTTCTCTATCTTCACCATGTGGGTGCATGGGATGGGTGTATTTGGGGTTTTTGGTTGGTTGGTTGGTTTTATTGATGTTCTTGGAGTATTTTTTGGGGGGGGGAGGGGTTGGGGATTTTTAAAAATCTAAACTTCATGACCATATAGCTAACACAAGGGAGCTGAAGAAGCTATTTCAGTGGATGCAACTCACCATGGGGAGCACACCAATCAACTTCTGTGGGTCTTAAAATTTTCTGGACTCAAGCACTGAACAAAGCTAAATGGTTAACTAAAAGCACATAAGCAAACAAACAAATCCCAAGTTCTCAATTAATTGGGAACAGTTTTTTCTTTGAAACAGGTTAAGGACTGTTTTAACAATGAATCCATTTCCTTTTCACATAGCAACAATTTGTTTCCTTGTCTGAGGCACAGGCAACACCTTCTCAGAAGCAATGGGAGAACAGCAGCAGGCAGAAAAACTCCTGAGTAAAGGAGACAAGCACAGCTTATACAGAACACTGGTGTAACTTCTCATGTTTCAAATGAGATGGCTTGTCTCCATCCCCAGTTTAAAAACAGGCAAATATGTAAATATAAGGTGGTGCCATATATTTCTTGGACATAAAAATTTGAATTGAAATATGAGTTTTTTATTTACACAGGAAATTTATAATGAAAACACTAATCCTAAACTGAGATTTGCAAGCCAGGAATAGGATGCCACAAGAGCTAAAAAAAACTTTCATCAACATAAAATGAGGAATCAGGGTGGTTTTTTTTTTTACAATAATATCAAGAATTAAAGGAGGCAATGTTAGTCCTGAGTATCCCAAGCCCCTTTTTAAAGAGTAATGATAAAAGTTTTGAGCTCAGCTGAAAAGCAAATCTGAAAATGTAGTGGCTTAAGGAAAAAACAAAATAGGTTAAGACTTCTCTGCTCTTTCTACTGCTTGGTCTGAGAGAGTTAGAAACTGCAGGGAAGTTCAGGCTAGAAGTGTGAAGCTGTCTCTATCCTTCCTGCTGGAAGTGTCACCATTTATTCTCCCTCAGCTGAAGAACGCATCAAATACTGCATCTTCCATGCAGGCAAAGTACAGTTTAACAGTTATTTATTGTGACTACATAAAACTCACTGACCATTTCAGTTTATCACGTTGTTATTATCTACTGGTGTTGTACTAACTTTTCAGTCAGACTCTGAGAGGAAGTACAGCAGATGACACTTACGTGTACAAAACGGGAAATAATTTTGTCCTGGGATATATAAATAGTAATGCTAAAACAACCCCTCCTGAAACTATTTTCTTTTGTGAGATTCCCTTCAGCCAGTCTGTTCTGAAAAACAGCAATTATGGGCTACTTTTAATAGTCTGATTTTTACTGTTATTCAGCTGCAAATACTTCAGAACTGCATTATACACTTTAAACCTCCAAACCTTTCCTGAAAGGCATATTTACATCAGTAGCCAATACTGTTTCAATTTACCTTCAATTTACCTGAACTGAGGGGCTGAAGTCTTTATGGTCACAGTTACTTTTTTTTCCAAAAGGATGACCATCGCCCAAGACAGAGTACATTCCAAATGACAGTGATCCAGGGTTTTCTTTGTCTTGGTGCCTATTCATGGCTTAGTAACTGTGCCTCGCCCACACTGATTAATCTGAAGAGGCAGAGCCTGCAAGCACAGGCTCTCTAATAAGTGGAGAACCTTAAAACCCACTTGGAGGCCTGTTCACCTTTTCCTTCATCCCTTTCCAGGATTTGTTAACTCTCAGCTAAATCAGGTAAGATTTGGCCTTCCAACCAAGTCCTTCTTTAGCTCCTGTTCCTCTGGAGATGCCCATGCTCCTTGCACACAGGCAGGCACAGCCATATTCCCCACCCACATGATTACCATGGATTATTACTGCTCTTGTGCCTCACTGCTGAATCCTATATATATATTCTTAATGCAGCAGAGTAACCCCCTCAGCTGACTAATGTTCAGCACTATCTCATGGAAAAAGCTGCACTACAAGCCTTATCTTCATCATAAACACAACCTGGCAGCGTGCAATGTGATTGCATAAAAGGGACTAATGCACGTGCAGGTTTGCTCAAGACTTGTTGGATCAACCAGTTCACCCACAGCTACATCCTGAATCTGTTAATGAACACAAAGGCACATCTCTAATGCAAACTGCAGCCATACTGAAACCAAGCATTACATCTTTTCACTAACTTTTAAACTAAATGGATTAAGGCATACGTAGTATTAACACGGGTTCAGAGGTTTCTCCTCTCCCCTCTGCACAGAACTACTGAATACAAGAGGTCAGCATGTTACAAATCCTGCACTGTGAATTGTGTGCAGAATTCACAGAGCCTGACACCAAAGCCAAGGAAGAAAAGACCATGACCTTTTTGCCACTACATGTTACTATATAAGGTCATTTTTTGTGAATTCCTCTCCCCTTAGTTTCATCCTTTATATTGTATATTTTCTAATAAAAACTGGATTAAATAGTCGAATTGAGGCAAAGCCTATTTTTTAATTAAAGATTATACCAAATCCACAGTCTTTAAACAATTTGCCCATCGTACATACATCATACAATCAAGAGAGCATTCAGAAAGCACAATATCCATCAGAAAGCTGCCATCTCCACATTCAGAATATACAAACTAAGAAATTGAAAGAAAAATACACAGAGACCTTTTCAATGGAAACTTGAGCTACTGATAAATAACTTTGCTTTCATGCTGCATTCTGATGAATGAAAATTGCTGTATACATTATTTCCACATTTAAACAGCAGTGCTGCTGGCTAAGTATCCTTTTCATTTTTCTGCTTTTGCAAAGAATTCCATTAGGATCATTCTGTTTATAAACCATTCAGGATTCTTTCACTACCACATTACAGTGACTCTCCCAGCCTCAGCATCACTGATCAAGTGTATTCAGTATCTTGTAAATGATCCCAGCTCACCTTTAGCCTAAGCTGAGATCTCAATTTTCCAATCTATCTCAAGTGTCTAACACAGGCAGTATTTCTCCCTTGTACACAGCCTGCTCCCTCTGGGTTGGTACAGCAAGTGCTTTTTAGATCTGCCAGTAACACAGAGGCAAGTGATCCCCTCCTCCCTATCCTTCTTCAGGCTGGGTAATAAAAAACTTTGCTCTCGTCCCTCTCAACCAGATTTATCTTGCCCGCCAGCACTTCTGCTTTTGCATCAAACAGCAGCAGAACTAAGCTTAATACATGGCAAATTGAAGATTGGCAAGTACTTTAAAATGCCATATTTTGTGTTTTGACCTCAGTGGCACCCTCTTAAATGACAGCAAGGAAGTTGATGAAAATCTGAGTTTAATTTTACTAAGATTCTGCACTCAGAGTACCAGGACTGTTTGCTGGCTCATGCTGATTCATTAGTTAGCCTCTGTTTCTAACAGCAATTCAGCAAACTTTGGCTCAATGGCTTATAAACAGAATTACTATTTAATTTTAAAACAAGTATTTTTAAAATAAAAAAAAGCTTTAATAGATCCTTCCAAAACATAAAGCAGTTAAAATATAACTACTGTTTTTAAGAGTTAACTGAAAAAAAATGTAGCAATTGATATTGCAAGGCTAAGGAAACTACTGCAACACAGTAAACATGTCCAGCTCAACTTCCTTTCCAGTTTATTTGTGTAAAACATTCTCTCAGCTGTACTTCCTCACTGGCAGAGAAGGGAGAATATCACTTTAGATCCAAACAGTCACAACTGACAGTAGCATAAAGAGAAGGAATGAAAAAACTTCAAGTCTCAAAATTTGCTTTACAATCTAATCAAACTACTCTATAACTTCATGGGGAACTTCCAATTAACCTTGACTTTTATCTTTTTTTAAGGCAGACTTGGGGAGGGAAAACTTAATTACAGAGCCTCTGAGGGTTCTCTTTTTATAAACATCTACATTCAGAAGTGTTTTCAACAGAAAACCTAGCAAGTGAAAATAAATATTTGAAACCTTCAGACTATCCCTTAATATTAATTAATTACTAGAAAAAAGGGATGATTTACTAAAATCATCTCCCTACCCCATTTCTTTCTCAGATTCTGGACAGTCTTTCAAGTGGCAAGAGAAACAATTGAGATTAATTGCACTAAAGACCTTAGTACTCTCCAGTTTTATGGGTGAATAGGTAACAATAGATTTGTGCTTTCAACGTAAGAAATGGACCAACACATCCAGGTGATGAGCAAGGTCTTGCACAGACACAAAAATCTGCCAGCAGGTTTACTCAGGAGCCTTTTTTTTTGGCTTGGTTAGCCTCTCTGAGGTCTGGAGTGTTAGTCACTGCACAGAACAGCAAGCAGGAAAGTAAGGACCTGAGGCTCACAGCTTTTAACGTGACAAGAAATCAGTGCTAAATCCCAAAAGCTCCATTCCATTTGCTGATGCTGGCAGAGCTCCAGCTGGCACAACCCTCTGAAAAGCCATTTCACCTGTCACTGGTAGGAAATGGGAAGAGGCAGGGCTGTCACCGAGCAAGGTCCTGAAAGAAAGGACTTACCTCATTTCCTCTTATTGCCAAAGAAGATCCAAACCTTTCAGACACATATTACCACCAATATCCTTTACTGCTGGTGTTGCTGCACACTTCAAAAAGACAGAGCATACTCTAAACTACTCCTATGGAATGACGTGAATAAAAAGAAGCTTTGAAGAAAATTCGAAACTGAAATCGTTGCTCTGAATTTTTTAAAAGTACTATTAAATGCTTAACAAAAAAAGTCTTTGTGTGAATAGCCACAGATCTCAAAATGGCTGTTAAAAAGGCTTAGGAAGTAACTAATTAGGAATTAATGAATACTTAGCAACAAAAGCAGAAAACATAGGAGAGGTGGTAAGAAATAAACCTATTTACTTCCTCCTCCTGGAAACTTCTAATTAGAAATAGCAGCAGCTATAAAAAAATCACCAGTCCTCTGTTTGTGATGTTGCTATAATGTGCAGCTTCCCACAATTAATACCTAACACAGACTTATTTTTAAAGAACTTTTAAAGAGTTAACTTCCCAGGAGTCTGAATACCCAAGACAGAATTCCACAGCTTGTGTTTTACCATGTTGTCTGCTCTAAGTGAATTAGTGCAGCTATTTACAAATCAAATCACCATTTTTAATCAGAATTTGAAAACTATAGAGAATGGCAATGGAAAATTTTGGGAACCAGTAGTCCCAGCTTCCAGTCACACCACTCTTTTACAAAAAGGCAACAGAGTGCCTTCCCAAAAGGCAGTAAACAATGAAGCAAAAGGAAAAACTATCGCAGGCTCTGAGATGTTCATGTTGGCTTATTCCTTTGATCAATTTATGTAAAGGATTACATGCAATTATCCAAACAAGTTCCTACAAGTTCCAGCACACCCTGCTCGTTTGTCTGTGGGAAGTAACAGTGCTGCAGAGATCTGCAAGATCCAAACACAGCATAATGTTTCATATCAGCCCGCCTCACATAGCACGTTAAATCTCTCCTAAAAGGCAAACAAGGACTATCCAAATATTTGTTGTATGCACAAGCAGGAACCAGGAAGAACTGTATGCATAAGAGCAGAACAAGACTGAGGAAAACCAAGCAAAGCCTTACCTGAACTGATGGTGATAGCTCTTGGGGTTGCTTACTGATAGTCCCTTGGAAAGACGCTAAAGCAACAGTGTCAGTCTTGTGTAACACTGGGCCATCGCTCCTGGCAGACGCCTCTGTCCTATGTGACTGCCACGTCTCTTTTCTGTGATGAGATTCACCAGCCTGCTCCTCTCCAAAGGCAGCCCAAGAACAGCTGTCTTTTTGTTCATCTTCAAAAGCATTCCAGTCTGTAGCCTGGTTACAACCTGCTGAACTGAAGTCCGCAAAGTCATCCGAGTCCTGGAAAGCAACACTCTCATCTTGAGGTTTTGGCACTGAATCAAAGTCTCCAAATTCAGTATCATCACCATTTTCTACCTCAGTAGTATGCTGGAAGTCTAGTCCAGAAGTTTTACTGGTAGTATCACATTCTAAAGTGTCAGTAGCCTGATTTAGTTCAGCTTGGTCCAAACTTGCTGGCTGCTGAGAAAAAGTGTCCCTGAATTCACCAAATTCCTCGTTAGGTTCGCTAATATGTGCGGGCTGTTCAGAAGTTCTTTCTGAATCTAGAGTGTTAATTGAGTCTTGAGCACTCCTGAAGATGGGAGACACACTGCTGACTGAACCAAAGTCACCAAACACATCATCATGTTTGTCACTGCAAGCTAAAACTTCAGTGCTACTTCCACCATTCTTGAGATCTTTAGAACCACCCAGTTTATCTCCTGCAGAATCACAGCTTAGGCTTTGGATTTCATCAGCCTTGATGTCTGCTGCTTCTGAAGAATCCTCAGGCCTACTAAAATCTTTGCCATTCTCTATGTGGTGATGTCTTCTCCTCCCGCTGTGCTCTCCATTCTCTGTAGTGCATACTGAGCTTCCAGTTGTTTGAGACGTACTAGAAATTGCAAATTCCAGTTCTGAGGGACCCTGCTCACAACTAATTTCTGAAACGCAAACCTCTTCTTCACTATGAGTTACTCTGTTTATTCTGTTGTTCTCCTGAATGCTCACTGAGTCTCTTTCATTAAGAACACTGCATATTGTAGGCCCTGTTCCCTCTAAATGGATTGGGGTTTTGTTTGAGAAGGTAGCAAAATCTGCAACATCTTCACCTGAGCTAGGGATTGAGTTCAAATTTTGCTCAGTGCTACGGGCGATAAGTGTTTTCAGTCCCTTTGAGTCACCAACACTGTCTAGATCTTCTGTTCCCTGAGGATTTACAGGGTCTGATGCTGCAAATCCATTTGTTAGAATCTCTAGACACGGAAGTTTCTCACCATTACAAGCATCTATCTGCTCATCCTGGCTCTCAACTCTTACACCACTTCTAACCACACGAGAAGAAAAACCCTCTGATTTTCCAGTGTTGTCTCTTTGTTCCCCCCTTCTGTTTACATCTTCTAAAGCAGTACCTGAAGTTCTAAACTTAGATTTTTCTTTGATAGTACTAGTAGCTGACATATCAGAAAGCTCCTTAGTATGAGTAGGAAGCTCTGCAATGCAGTCTTTATCTTTACCATTTTTAACAGATGTGAAAGTTGCAATGCTAGCTACATTGTCAGAATAATCATGGAGTGGGATGAAATGATTTGTGGGTATAAACTCTTCCTTTGGATGACTGTAGTCCGGTGTATCAAAATCAGCAAAAGCTACGCCAGCAGTGCTCACACCAGAAAATCCTCCAAACTCATCTTCATCATCATCATCAGCTCCATTGTCAAGTGGTGGAGGGGACGAGGAGTACATTCGAATAATGTCTGGTTCCATTGTTTGGTTCTGCTTCAACATTAATGTATTTCTGCATGAGGGAAAAACAGAGCTATATTAGAACTTGGCTAGCCTTCGTGTTTCTATATATTTCATTTTTACAGTTTCATGCCTCATTTTTTAAGTGTGTATATAGGTCAATATCTGTGTTAGATATCAGAAGGAAACATTCTCCAAACTCATTTGTTTTACAAGTCACAAAGAATCTACTGGGACAGTGGAAGTCTCTTCCAAACTACTACACGATCAAATTGTCAGCAGACAGTGCTGAAATGATCGTCTTGAGCTGTTGTGCAACACCCTGGCACAACTAAATTCAGTTTTAACTCATTAGTTCTCCACCTCCCATCACTTGCAGTTCACAAAACTGCCAGGGACCCTGGTCAATGTTTTGCCACATTCCTTCGTGTGCTCAGGTGGGTGACAGGAATTGAGCCACTCCACAGGCTATGCCACAACAGCCATAGATACAAGGGACCTTCACCAGCATCAAAGACTTTGAAAAGTCCATAAGCTCTGAAACCATGAAGGAGTGGAGGAGGAAGGAACTTTTGTTAGAACCACTAGCTATGATATGCTGCCCTACTGTTTAAGTCTCTTTAAGTCCATTGTCCTGTTCTCTGGATTTCCTACCCACAAGACAAAACACTGCCTCCACAGCTGCTGCCACCAGCTGAGAAATGCCATCATGATGCCACCAATAAAGCCTAGAGCCAAACACACTTCATCAGAACTTCTTCTCAAAGGGAGAGCCGAGCACGATTATTCATAAAATATTTAAACACAAATCACTAAACCACAGGGGAAAAAGAAAAAAGAAGAAAGTATTCCCATGGCCTAGATAGAAACAGATTAAGCACTCACTCGGTCTTAGGAACAAGCCAGGTATGGATGGAAAATTTTCTTTTCTAAAGAGTAATCTTGACTTTTTCCATGTTGTGTGCAATTAATGGAACAATAACTACTGGTATGTACAGATTCACAGTTGTACACATCACTGAACTAGTTCAAACCTTAAAACCCTTCAAAGACAAGCTCACACCAAGCTCTCTCCATTTCAAACGACACTTGACATGAATGAACTGTAACAACACTAAGCCTTACCTACAGAGAAAAAATGGAAACAACCTATACATATTAGCAAATATATGAACCTCTAATCACCAAAATAAGTGCAGAGTTTACAATACTAGTCATGCAACACAGATAAAACACGATCCTTAAGTCCAGTGCCTTTAGGGAACAACTTTGTAACACCTTAAGAGCAGCACACAAAGGGTAAAACAGAACAAATGAAGCTCTGCAGTTCTTCTCAAGCACAACATACCAAACACTTCAGCCAAACAGCTCTGGATATTTGCCAGGAAACTCTGGCATCCTTGAGGTGACTAACATACCTACAATTTCTTTTTAAAAGGGTGGTTTTCAGTTACAAAAGTACATCATGCTTATCAGATGAAACCTTGAAGTAATTTCGAACATAACATGCAAACTGAAGAGAACTGCAAAGGAATTTTGTTTAGAATAAAGCCTAAGTTGTCAACAAGCTCCCACATAGGCTTACTCAGCACCAGCTGCTTAACAAGGTATTTGAAAGAAGAGCTTCACTCACTCTGATCTTCTGAACTTTCCCATTAAAAGGAAAATTTGTCTGTATGGTTCATCAAAAACCATGTGTTTAAAGTCTTTTCATATTTATAGGCTTGTATAGGTTGGTTTTCACCTGAGTTATTGGAAATATCACATCCAGGTCTGTATTAGTAACTATACCACCTTACATTAGTAGATCTCATTTTGGCAAGACATGTCAAGAAAAATTAATTCTTAACCTACACTAGCCACAGATCCATATACTATCCATCATAGCAACTCTATCCATTTTTTTGTTGACTATTTACTGTATGAGTATTTTAACCTCAGCCAAAAATAAATCAAGATAGAGTTGAGAACATCCTTGGAGGCAAGGATGATCTAAAATTACCCAAATACTCAGTTTCAGAAAACAAACTGAATAATGTGAGAGGAGCAAGCATCACAATCCCAGGGAATTTACCCACAAGACTCTTTTTCTTTCCAGTTTAACATAAAAAAAGTGAGACAACAAACAAGAATAGTTAGGATAAGCACAGGACAAAGGCAACTGCACGGGAGCTGAAGCAAACTGCCAAAGCCCAACAGAACATGTAGAAAGATGTCTGACCATTTAAAAACTTTCTCTCCTACGACTTCTGACGTAGAGCAGAAGAAACTTCCTTCAATTTTTCATTTCAAAGCACTTTTACAACACCACAGGGATCATTTACACAGCAGCAGTCCAGCAGCACAATGCTCCAGCTACATTTCAATAACAGTTGCCAAAACAGGATCTGCAAGGAACATTAACTGTACCTTTAAAAACCTGATCACAGATTTGATAGTCTACTAAGTGTTTAATCAGTTTAACCCACAAGAACCCACTGCATAACAAACTTTCTAGACTTCTGTATAATTATTTCTTAAATGTCAGGTATTTCCAGTTATGTTACTGCCACGTTTTAAAAGCCAAACACGAAGAGCTCCAAAATGTATGAATCTGCATTATAAATGAGTGTAAAGTTACACTGACACAATGTAATTGTTGTTCACAAAACACAAACTGTAAAGAAAAGGAAAAAAGTCATATTGTATTCCCCCTCCTCTTGACAAATCAGTGACAAATGTTTTAACTGGGCATAATCCCAGAACTCCTTACAATACAAAACAGGATGGGAATTTTTTAGTCTTAATGTAGTTTTCTTCAGAAAGAAATTCATTATGGTCCTCTTTCATGACTTCCAAAAGTGTTCTATCTGCCAACTAGAAACCAAATTGGTTATTGTCCATTGAAACCTGTGGTGAAAACCCACAGGTCTGACAGAACAACTATTTTGTTCCTTATTTCATTTAGTTAAACCCTGCTTTGTCTGGCATCTCAAACAGAGCTGGAACTGTGGCTTCATCTTTTGCAGTCCTTTTACCCATCTCAGACATATTCTTGGTCAAGACACTCAGCTACTTTATTTTGTAAACATGGTATTTCAAGTGATGTTTACAAGGTGAGTTAACCTGAAGTAGAATTTGAACAAGTTCTATGACCAATAACATGGATTATTTATCATGTTATTTTTGAGGGAAGTGTCTACCAAATTTAAAAGTCAAGTATAAAGCTAACATGTCCTGTTCACTTACAGATTCTTTAAACATATATTTCTTAAAAAACCCACCAATTTTTCAGTACACTACATAACAAGGACTGTGATTTGAAGGAAATTATAACAGTTTTTACTTGTGTAACAGAGCATAACATGCCTAACTTCTGTGATTTGTAATAAGTAACAACCCAGGTTTCTGGCACCAGACCTTACACCTTGAGGTGAAGAATCTGACACAGGTTAAGTGTTCATGTTTAGTGAATTGCTCTAGTCACAAACACAGATTTATGTTGACAAATGCCAATAACTTCTGCAGATCTCAAAAGCTTAAGATCAGACTGAAGACAGATTTCCATCCATTGCTCATGGTATGCAGTTGTACCATTTTCTAGGAAAAAAGAAAGAATTGTGCTCTCTCCCAGATGCCACTTTCTGCATTTCTGTCTTTTACCTATCTGCTTGTTGGGTTTTTTTTAAACTGGAAATGCCATTTCTTGCATCCATGTGTTTCTTTATATTCACATTCTAACGTTTGTTATCAAGGAATTTCTCAAACAAGTTTCAGTACCACAAACAGGAGATCACTGTTGAAGCCACACTACAAATGCAATTCACCAATACACTCACAAGTACATATTAACATTGCACCCTAAAAAAAAATTTGCTGATTGATTTATTACGATTCAAGGTTCAAGCCTTTTTTCTCAAGTCACAAGCATTTAAGAATTCAAGTTAATTAGAAACATTATAAGAAGAGAGAAAACAGAAATCGGTAATGCTAGAAAAATTTTGATAGGCAAGGAACTGGAAAGAGAAAATGCATATCCTTCATTTATGATCACTAACTAGCTTTTCAAAACATTTACAACAAAACCAGGCTATCTTATTATTTGTTTGCAGTAAACAGGGAACAATATGTGCTTTTCTCACACACAGATGACATCCTTGTTCTCTACCTTTTTGTAGAGCAATAGCAACAGCCTAATAAAGACTAGGCAGCAAAGAGAACAATGCAATTACACTGCACAAAAGCAGGTATAAATAGTTCCTTCTCTGTGTATCTTCTAAGGCAAAACTTGAAACAGCATGTTTGGCTCTTACATAAGACCTAAAAATTCGGGAGGTCGCAAAGAGTATCTCTAAAGAAATACTTGAGGCACATAAATTGAAAAGAAACCCCTTGTAGAGCAGAGTGTTTCCTTTAACTTGAGAGGATGCAAAGCAATGAATAACCTCTCAGCTGTGGATTATTCTGAAGAAAAGCTGAGTTAAGGAAACCATGTCCTTAAAGCATACAGGAAACACAATAATCAGAAACGGAACAATCAAGATCTCCATGACAGAAATTACAACGTTACTGAAATACCCTACAGTAAAAGCCTTGCAATGGCAAGGAGATGGATTCAAGTCATTAGCTGCTAGCATCTGATCCTTCCAAGAATATTTAACTCTTACTGCAAGGGAATTCCTCAAGCAGACGCCAAAAATACCACATTTAGTAAGGACCAGATTTAGACTTCTTATTACAGCACAGTGTTGGCTTCCAGTAGGAAAAGCTGGCCTCTTCCATTATCCCTTTGCCTTTTCTTTGTCTTATGAGCAATGGAAACCAGAGTCTCAGTCTTCCTGCACTTGAGAACCTATTTCAATGGGTTCTAACCTATGGGTTATAGGTATTTCAATACCTATTAGAATGGTAGTTGTAAATGAGGAGAGCCTGTCTGCTAGAATAGCATTTCTACAACCCAAATCCACTCTAGAGAGACTCTGTCCAGGCTGAAGTCAATACGTTCTTAAATTGGTTTAATAAGTTTACTTTTATTTTTGGAAATAGTTACCAGCAAACAAAATACAGCAAGAAAATGTTTACTTCATAAAGCCTCCAAAAAAATCAATGTTTTCGATTTTGAACTTAATGCTGTTACAGCCAGAAGGTCCATTACCCAAAGCAGGAGTTTCAGAGCACTTTTTCTTGGACATGTATGAGTTGAGGAAAACAATGTTCTCCAGTTCCAGTGAGGCAAAAATAACTAAGCCTTATTTCTCACTACCCAACAGTCGGAATTAAACAATACCACCGTACATTTCTGTGGTTTCAAACACTGAATTTGCTGGACACCTTCTATTACAAAGTGTTATATGTATAACAAACATTAAAGTAACAGAACTCAGGAGAGTTTCATCAAGAATCTGGCATTAATCCCAGGCAGCTCATTCTTCCTGTTCTCCTGTGCTCCTCAGGCTGGTATGAAACACCAGGCACCCCCAGACAATCCAGTTCCTGCAATAATCAAACCCCTTTGACAGTGCTGCTCTTCCTCTCATCACTGACAATGCAGGAAGACCAAGTTAGGTGGCACAAATGTGAAATTTAAACAGATTTTGGATATAAGCATTTTCATTTTAAATGTTGTTAAACTGTATAAAGAAGCAAACATGTATTTTTACTAGTTGTGCTGCTTCACTTCTCCCCGTTTCGTTTTTGCTTAGCTGTGGAATCAGAGGAGTTGTTGGAAAATACTAATCTAAATGTTCTGCTGGTTTGTTAAAGTCTTTTTTTAACCAACAATAGCATCACTTCCCAAACATAAAAGACCAGGTTATTCTCAAAAGTTACTATAAGCAAAAAAATGTTTCAACTCAAAATCTACTGATGTGCTTTAACAGTTGCAGACAAAGATGCTACCTGTCCCTAAATATGTAAATAGATAGTGGGGAAAATGTTGTAAGAACAAGCACATCTTAAATTCATATGGGCAAACACAAGGGGCTGGGACAGTCATTCAGGTTGCAATCTGACTCTGTGGAATGCAGTATTTGTGTCCAGCACACAGCCACACAATGTGTAAAGACAGATGTCCTAAGTAACACATAACCCAGATGATTTTATTCTTGTGATTTCTTTAATTCCTTTTTAAGATAGTGCTCAACTCAGCAAGAAATCTATTTCTGGGTGTTACCCTCAAACATGCTAGCTGAGAATGTGTTCTAAATTAGGATTAAAAGATGCTAGATTAGAAAGTATTAGAACTAGATTATCTAGGGTGAACTGTTCTCAGAGATTCCCTCACAGAGCAGCACCATCTCCATCACACATGAACCCTTCAAACTTCACACAGACTACAGCACAGAGCAGATCAGAACTAATCTACAGGGCTGCACTCTCATGTGACAGGTTCCCTCACAGCCTGGCAGAGGAAATACAGCTGCACAAGGAAAACAACCATGGCAAGTCTTTCCACCACTGCAAACGTGCTTACTGCTTGTTTTCCAGCGAGCAGGCTCACATTATTCACTATTTATCCCACCTACAGACATTACCTCATATTAAAAACACAATACAGGAGGGACACATGATACTCCAAAAAATAAAATCTATTCTCCATCACTTATCAATAGACATATGAACTGGAGGTTACACATTTCCTTCACCCTACTTCCAAACATACTAAAGTGAAGAGAGGATTTACCCTTCCCTATGGTTCTCCCAAGACAGGACTCCTTGATTTGAAAATTCCAAATTATTTGCTTTATAAAAGCAAATTTCTGATTTCTTAGATCATCTTGCAAGTGGCACAAGTACAGAAATATTCCTTGCAATTGAAAACTCTAATTGCTAAAGACATTAGCATGAAAAAAGTCTACTGAAAATGAGACTGTCAGTTTTCAAACAAGGCATATTTCAGGGGTTTTTTTCTGTGTGTGTGTGTGCAATAGCAGCAGCTTACTCAGTGTGGCTTTTTTGCACAAAGGAGAAAATCTAACAGACAAAATTTCTAACACCTAGGAATGAGTAGGATCTAAGACACTTCTCTGCCTATCCAGAAAAATTACAAGTATTTTGAATCCCTGTGAAAGGGTTAGCATGTCATTGTGCTGAAACGTTCACAAAGAAGCAGTTTAAGTTGTCAAACAGCACAATAGCACAGAGAGGAATGAACATTCTGTCGAGATAGATAATGGTATCTGCAGGAAGATTATGCTGCTGAGTGTAGTGAAAACAACTCGATCGAGCATCAGTTTCTTTACTGCTGGATTTCCAACTGATACCACCACAGATCTGAAAGGACAGCTCGATGAATATTTCAAGAGGAAGAGGCAGAGTTGACTGAGGTCCATCTAAGCTGCTCTGTTATTTCCACCGTGAAAGACAAGTCTTTTCAAAGTACTGAAAGTTTCAGAATATTACTTGGGGTAATTAAGGTGTTAAAAGGCTTGCACCAGTTTAGGTGGAATTTTTAAGTAGAAATGTAGAGATCACACAGAGCCTTCATCACCAGCAACACGTAACACAAATAAGATTCGCTGTGTGAACTCCAAATTTTATAGTCTATCAAATCCTTTACTAGACAAAATCATGATCTGAGCAAAAACAAAGTACGTTAAAAAAAACCAACAAAACAAACTGAGGCTGAGATCTTTCAACTGCTTACTTATAAACAAAAGGAAGTAAAAACAAGAGGTCATACTTTCACATGACCTTTAAAGGTCACACAATGTGTACTTTATGCAACTATCATGCAGAATGGAAGCACTGGAGCTACATTAGCTTTTCTTCATATTTTTAAGCCTCATTCTCACACTCACGCTATTTATTCTCAATGACATGACTGTTTAAAATAAACAAAACAAGCCCTCAGCAGTCACAGGTGCTCCAACTCTTCCCCAGGCTCTCGCAATTAATGATACATTCCTCTAGGTACAGCTCCAACTTCAGGAGGAGAAAGTGCTACCTGTACACTGCAAGCAAACCTCTGCCTGTGCTGACAATACAACAGAACATTTTTATTTTTGAAGTAGGCTAATTGCCTTTCCAAGTCTAGTTCATATGTCCAGAGAATAAAACACGGAAGAAATACTTTTAATTTTGTCCAATCTCCAAGGACCAATCCAGCTAAAAAGCAGCATCCATCAAACTCACTTTACCATGGACTCAACAGCTGAAAAATTAGTTCTAATGAAGCATGCTGGGCTCTAAACCACGCATGGAAACAAAACTTGTAAAACCAACCCAGTGCAGCTCCTGTCAACAATGTTTCTCTACTCACTCCAGTCATTTGTGAACAGATGTTTGCCTAAGGAGCATTAAGCTGCTGAAGGCTTCCATTTCTGTGCTGAAGCTGGAAGGAAGCGGCTGTCACCATTAAGAGGCCAATTTACTGACACTTTGAAGGAATCCCAAGGTTTAATCGTTGTTTGCAAGGCACTGTCTTCGCTAAAGAAAAAATTATATTTTGGTTCACCAAGCAGACACTTTTCACAGCAAACTGAAGAATCAGGACCTAATAAGCATTTGAGCATTTTCGCCCCATTTTAGAATGCCATTACCTCTTTCCAAAAAGAAAAATATCATGCTTAAATTATCGTAACTATGTTCAGCCTGTCGTGTCCAGACGCATTTAGCAACCGACACGCTTTACGCCCCTCGAAAGGAAAAGCTCGTCAGGAAAAGCCAAACACGCAGGACACCTTAACTTCTTGCACCACATCCCCGAGCTCTCTCCCAGCCGCGGCGCCGCTGAACC
Source organism: Polioptila caerulea (assembly GCA_013397295.1). NCBI lineage: Eukaryota > Metazoa > Chordata > Aves > Passeriformes > Certhiidae > Polioptila > Polioptila caerulea. The sequence goes on along the minus strand of VYXF01010817.1, from coordinate 721,275 downwards.
CCAGGAAAACGCGGGCCTCGCCGCAGGACAAAGCCGAACCCTCCGCTCCGGCCGCGGCGGGACGAGCCCGGGGAGCCGCGGGGCTTCACCCCTGCCCTGCCCTGCCCCTCCCGGCCGAGCCCGGCCCCGCCGCCCTCCCCCGCGGGCCAACGGGAAGG
>VYXF01010817.1:691378-721006 GCA_013397295.1 Polioptila caerulea | reverse complement strand
GCGTCACGTCCGGCCCGGCCCGGCCCGCGCCCCGCCGTGAGCGCTCCTGCCGAGAGACGACCGAGGGCGAGCGCGGGTGTGTGCCCTGCGTGCTGCTGTGCCGGCGGCACACCGAACCCCACAGCGGCTTGGGGATGGAGGGGGCCCCAAGCGTCAGCTAGTTCCAGCCAGCCCCAAGCGAGCGCGTGTTAAAATTGTAAAGAACAGCGTTTAAAAGAGCGGCGTTTAAGTAACGTGCAGAGCCTGGCGCTCGTCCTGGGCCCGTGGTTAGCTGAACGCCGTACTGCGGTCACAACGCGGTGGCAAATTGCGTTAATAAAGTAGTGAGCAGAGTGTAACATTAGAGTTTTGTTACGGAATCACGGGATGACTTAGGTTGGGAAAGCCCTCTGGGATCACCGAGCCCAACCTGTGACCCAACACCACGGTGTCAGTCAGACCGTGGCACCGAGCGCCACGTCCGGTCTTTCCTTAAACACCTCCAGGGACGGTGACTCCAGCGCCTCCCGCGCCGCCCATTCCAATGCTCAATCACCCTTTCAGCGAAGAAATTCCTCCCAATGTCCAAGCTAAACCTTCTCAGAACGACCGTGGCCCCTTGTCCTATCGCTGGTTGCCTGGAGAAGAGGCAGAGCCCACCTGGCTACAGCCTCCTGCCAGGGATCTGCAGAGAGCGGTGAGGTCGCCCCAGAGCCTTTGTTCCTCCAGAGGCCCTAGGTACACACACACACACACACCCCATGTTTAAACGTGCAGTAGTCTGGCTGAGAAAGGCTTAAAACAAGGCCATTCATAGAACTTTCCATGTTTCAGATAGGCTCGTGGAATAAAAAAATAACCTCAAATGCATTTTAGGGTAATTATAATTGATCTGCTAATTTAATCAGCAATAGAAGGCTTTTGTGAAGCGGGGGGGAATTATGTTGTTAACGCAATGGAGTTCTGGATTCTGTTACAATAGCTGAAGGCAATCATGGATGACTATTAATGAGGCTCTGTGACTATTAATGAGGCTCTCTTACTTCGCCTCCTGGTGGCTGTTCTCTTTTTTCAGCTTAGTGCCAGAAACGCAGAGTGAAGCTTGTGCTGACCCGGCGGGGCAGAAGGAGAAGCCTGGGGGAACAGGAAATAGGGTCATTTAGCGCTCTTTGGCCTTCACCCAGTGTACAACCATGTGATTTACAAATCGTAAAGGTATAGAGGAGATCCTGTAAAAGCAGTGAAATATTTTGCTGTAAAGCATCAGAGAAACGAGATCTTCCCCCCCGCCCCCTCATATCTGGCACTAGCCATTAACTTCCAGGGGCCAGAAGTATCCCTTACTGTGTGGTGCTGCTTCGTGAAGAATCATTTTCCATTGTAGCTGTGTTTAATTGGTGGTCATTGGCTGTGATTGTGAATCATCCTGCTGTAAATAATACAAATGGAGAAGGTAAAATAGTAATTACCTTCTCTTTTACATCTGCCTTATCAATCATTTGAATGATACATGTAAATTAACATGTTGCCTGTAAACTCCCCAGACAGTAACATAAGCCCCAGTGTTGTCCAAATAAATCAGATTTTTTTTTTTATACAGTGCAACAAGCCAATAATTACACACTCGAGATAGACACTGGTTATTTATTTCAGAGTTGCACAAGCCTGGGTCCTCTGTGATATTCCACAAATCAAGCACACCAACTATAAAAACTTTTTACTATTTATACATTTTAGCAAACAAAGGAATTAGTGTTCATTGGCTACAAGTTACATGGTTCTCTTACTAATTAGTATTCTTTCCTCTATTGTTTAATGTCTCTCTCGCTTCTCATGCTAATTAGTCTGCATGCTCAGGCTGTCTCTTGGTCTGAGGTGGGCTCTCAGCTGGTTGTTGTGATCTGTCCCTGCTGAAATTACCTTTTACCCTCTCAGGCAGAGCTGATTCAGCACAATCGCTGAGTTGTCTTTATTACTTTCTCCCTTATCTTGGGAGTTCTAAATGTCCTTGGGGCCCATAAATTCTGCATTCATTGTGTCCACTATCGGTGGTACATCCTTCTTCCCAGGCCTAGTTAGCCTCCCCCTGGGTCTGGGATCACTGAAGCATGTCCAGCCCCAAACCTTAGGAAGGCAATTCTAACCACAAGTAGTTTGTTTTCCTAACACCTGTATGTCACTTAGAGCTTGTTATCTCTCTGTTTAATGGATTAAATCTCCCTTCTTACTGATTGAGCTTGAAAGTATATAAAACCCAAACATTAAAGAATGTCCTTTCTTTGGAAAATTTAAATGTTATGCATTTTGCAACACTGGCACCCTAAAGAAAAGTAGTAAGGCCCTTCTTGTGCAAAAGCCCAAAGTCACAGCACAATCATGTACCTCAGAAAAAGATCCAGAAAGATAAACATTGTTGGTAATCAGGTTCTAGATTAGAAAGAAATTTGTTAAGTAAAATTTCCAGATGATTTGAAGGAGTGACTCATATCCTAAGCTAGAAAGAAAAGCAGAAAATTCCTCTAAATAGTCCCTGCCAGTCTAACATGGTAAAAATTTCTTTCTCTTTCTTGATGACATTCCGAAGTTTCCAGGCCTAGAAGTGTTAAATCAGAATTCAGATGCGAGTCCATAAAATTCACTTAACTTGAATGCAAGATCAGATGAGAGGTAAGCATGTCACATAAAAAAATGAAGGTAATATTCACTTAGGCATAGTGTGAAGGATTGACAAGATGTGTGGGATTTCTTCAGTCATTCCTGCATAAGCTTTGCTGGTTGAAGGAGATTACATTTGCCTGTGAAGGCAGACTGACTTTTTATAATAGCATTAGCCATATCATGTATTAGCTCTGTGAAATGGAATTCATGGGTTACAACAGCAATTTCAAGGTTATATTTTTAACATGTGAAAGTTTCCTTTACGGAATTGCACGGATTGTAAACACTGTGTCTTATTTGGAGATGATTCTAGCACGGGGGTCTATCCACTTTCAAATAAATGATGAGGCGTTTTTAAAGCATATACTTTCAAGCCATTTGTTTTCTTAAAGCATAGTGAAAAAAATTATAATTTTGATAGATGCGTCTCAACGGGAAGCCTTTCTGCACCGTGCAATAGAGGTTTTAAGTCGAGCTGGTCTGGTCTTGTTATCTCCGAGGCTGAACCTTGACTTGTTGACTGCAGCAAAGTGTCTTTATCAGTCACTGCTACCGAGCCCTGAACTGTCAGGAGAGGGCGCAGCCTTCCCAGAAGTCTCAGATGGAAAAAGGTACTGCGGTGCGCCAGGATGATTCAGAAAGGTTCCCCCAAAACCCTGCGTGGTCTGGAGGCTCAGGCTCTCCTCCTGGTTTGGGAATTGAGGACGGTGGAAGAAACCTGCTGTGGTCTATATCCATGTCCTTCATAATTCTATATCCTGTCATTCGTAATTCTAAAAAAAAAATCGAGTATGTAGCATTTATAGAGAAGAAATTTAGGTTTTATTTCTCATTTTGAATACTACAACATGGCTCCTGAATGCAAATTTTAGTTTTATATAAGCTGTACCATATATTGTGTAGTGTGATGCAGAAAATCTTCTGAAAGATGTTGTACTGCTGGTAGTGTATAGTGCAGTCCTTTTTCTTCTTTTAATTTCAAAAATAGATACAGTGCAACATGGCTCCTGGCAGTGCAAGCTCTTTTGGCTTCCCCACTAAGTGAGGAAGAAACTTGCTATAATCAGAGGCTAGGTAAGTCTCCAAAATTCAGGCAGTGTTCTTCCCTCTCTGCTGTGTCTGGCAATGCTGCTGATCAGAAACTAAATAGTCAGTGTACTGAGAAATTATCATCCTTGGTTTTCCTTTTTCTTTTCTTTTCTTTTTTTTTTTTTTTTCATTCACAATCAAATCAGACATTTAAATATTTTATATTATCCATAGAATTAATTTTAAATGGTCTTTTAACCTACCAAATTGTTTAATTTCACTAATGCCAGATGCTTTCATTTCTGCTATTGGCCCCATCCTTGGCCAAGTGCTCTTCAACACCTTTTTTAACACCTTGGGTGCAGGACTCAAAGGAATACCATGTAAGTTTGCTGATGTCACTAAATTGAGATGACCTGTTGACCCCCTTGAGGCCAGAGAGGCCCTGCAGAGAGACCTTGACTTATTAGAGAGTCGGGCAATCACCAAGCATAGGAATTTTAACAAGGGCAAATGCCAGATTCTGCAGCTGGGATGGTGCAACCCTGGATGTACAGACTGGGGAATGAGAGGCTGGAGAGCAGTGCCATGGAAAGGGCCCTGGGGGTCCTGGTTGATGGCAAGTTGGATATGGGTCAGCAGTGCCCTGGCAGCCAGGAGGGCCATCCCTGTCCTGGGGGCATCAGGGACAGCATCACCAGCTGGGCAAGGGAGGGGATTGTCCTGCTCTGCTCTGCCCTGGGGCAGCCTCACCTCGAGTGCTGGGGGCAGTTTTGGGCACCACAATATAAAAAAGACATTAAGGTGTTAGAGAGTGTCCCAAGGAGGCCACAGGGAAGGTGAAGGGTCTGGAGGGGAAGCTGTACTGGGAGTGGCTGAGGTCACTTGGTCTGATCAGCCTGGAGGAGACTGAGGGGAGACCTCAGTGGGGTCTTCAACATCCTCACTGGGGGCAGCAGAGGGGCAGCACAAATCTCTGCTGGTGACCAGTGATAGGAGTTGAGGAAACAACTGGAGCTGAATTGGGGGAGGTTTAGGTTAGAAATTAGGAAAAGGTTTTTTTATCCAGAGAGTAGCTGGGTGCTGTAACAGCTCCCCAGGAAAGTGGTCACAGCACCAAGCCTGGCAGAGCTCAAGAAAGATTTGAACAAGACTCTCAGGCATATCATGTGCAGGGCCAGGAGCTGGAACTCAATGATCCTGATGTGTCCCTTCCAACTCAGCATATTCTATGGTTCTAATATTCTGTGAAATCATTGCAATTCATCTTTGCAGAATGTTTTGACTTTTTCTCGTTCTGACATGAAACTGAATTGGCACATTTCTCTGAAATGTTTTAAATTCAGTGAAACTGCATTTATCTTAGACCCTTATAGCTGAAATAACCCCTACAACTGCATTATCAAGCAGAAAGGTATTTTCTGACTGAATTCAACAATCAACCTCAAAAGCTTTATATGAAAGTTTTTGTGGCTGTGGTTTCATAAGGTGGGCATTATGAAAGATAGCTGAATGAATAATATGTGCTTTTTGCTGGCTTCTAAATGGACATCAGTCAATAAAAGAAAAATTCTGCAGTTACTGTTAGCTGAATTAAACAAAGCTGCAGCTGAGCAGAGAATGACTGTTGCTAAAGCAGACTGTGGCTAAACCTCACTGTCCTTTGGCATGGAAAGGTGGTAAAGCAGATCTATGAGCAGTGGATACTTGTTTTTTTGGGGAGTGGTTGGTACCTTGACCTCCATCCTGAATCAGTGCACACTGCCTGGCTCCTCCCCAGGGCAGTGCAGGGCTCTCACCTGTGTTAGAGTTGAGGGAGCCAAGAGTGCCTCTCTTGGCCCCAGGGCATCACCCAGCCACATCAGAAATCCCTTTGTGAAGAGCCCATCTGGGTCTGCAAACTGCCCACGTTTTCTGCATCACTATTACGCCCTTTAGCAGTGACCTCTGGGCATGCAGAATGACCAGGCACTGGTTTCTCTGCTGATGGGATGCAGCAAAGGTGGTTTAGCTTTTCCCAGCTCCCCAAGCAAGGGACTGTCTCCATTCTGTTCTAGTTGCAGTGGCATGAAGTATAAAACATTGTAACATATATTTCAGATGCAACACGTGAGTATTCTGTTTGGTGGAGTGCAAGTTTGTTATAACTTCTCACAAGTCTCCCTGGATATGTTTACTGGAGTGGTGTTACAGAAGTGAAAAGGCATTGCTATATCAGCTGCTCATTTTCTTGTGATTCCCAAGCCAGTAAACTTTTCAGAATTGTCCTTAAACAGGCCTGAATATATTAACTACAAAGAACCCATGTAGTTACAGAAAACATGAAATGGTAGTTATTTTTGAAGTCTCCTACGTCTGAATGTAGGTTCTTTGGGTTTTGACTCATGCTTATTTGGGCAAGAATATGGTTGTTGACACTGTCNGGGGGGGAGGGGTTGTGGGGTGGCTTTTTTGTGTGTGTATGTATGTAGGGGTGTGTGTGTTTTTGTTTTGGATTGGCTCTCTGGTTTGGTTTACATTGGTTGTATGTTTCTTTTAAAGAAGTCCTTTCTGAGTCTTGAGCACGTTTGCAGCTGATTTGGAGCATCTAATGAAGATGAAGATTCCCATTCTTGCCATATGAGAGCTACCCAGTGGATTAACCAAATCATGAATGTCTAAAGAGCCCCAATTTACCTGCTGTGGCCCAGACCACATCTTCCAAGTGGCACAAGTTAATGACTTCAGTGTGGCAATGCTACGTGTGCATCTGGCCTCAACATTTTTGCATACATAACTCATCAGCAAGGTGTGCAAAGTCTATTTTAGTGTGTGTACATATTAATGGTGATGAGGCTTGTCAGCAGAGTCTGTAACCAAACCAAGGTCTGGCAATACTTCCTTTTCCCAGAAGATGGTATTGAGTACCTCAGCTGTCAGCAGAAAAGCAAGATTTCTCATGCCTACAGCAGCAAAGCTTTCCAGTGCAACTAATTGCTTTGCTTTGGTTCTTTTTGGGCATTGTTTTGGTTTTGGTTTTTTTTTAGTCAGGCTCTAAATGCAGAAAGCCTATAAGAAAAGAAATCAAAATTATTCATTTCAAGACAGCTCCTTGCCTTTAAGAGTCATGGCTGTGAGCTTTTTACGTCTAAGATGAAAAGTGCTGAAAAGTGTTTAAGACCATTATTCTGTTGTAATGGTCTCATTCATTTGTTGGGCAAAGGTGAGCTGATTTCCAAAGTCATCCTCCTCCCTGGTGCGTCAGTTCCTTTCTGTGAAGCAGGATTCAAGAGCCTCCAACACCCTTAGAGATCAGCTGATAGGAAATTCCAAGGTACAAACTATTCACTCTATGTGTGTAATAGGCACTATGACAGCAGTCTCTTGCATACCAGCCTGTGCTGGGTGGTAGTATACATTCCATTAACACCTATATTTGAATACATTTTCATTTCCAAGGCATTTTAGAGTTTGGGGATATTTTGTTTGATTGGGGTTTTTTGAGGTTTAGGAACACTGAAACTTACCTCTAAAGCTGCTTGGAGGTTTTTTAACATATATATATTTAAGGAGACCTGCAATATCCTGTTTTAATCACACGAGTTCATTTTACATCTGTGTGTCAACCAAATCACTAAAATTCAGGCGTCAGGTTCAGATGTTTTGATTAAGTTTTCCTAACAAACCAATGTTGTGTGACTGGCAGTGATTCTTATAAATAAAAATAATGTGAGAATTTTTTTGCAGAGGTCATGTCCTTTCACTTCTGCAGTGAATGACAAAATGTCTATTAAACATAAGTGATAGTAGCATTCAGTTCCAGGTTTTAAAATGGAAATGGCAGAGGTTTTTCTGGGTTAATGGCAACTTATGTCTCAAATGCAACTGCTATGCAATGCAGCATGCTATGCAAGGAAAGTGCTTTACTTCATAGGTATTTGTCAAAATCCTTCTCATTATCTTTCAGACTTGTATCTGTTGCCTTGTTTATTTGTCAAAATCCTTCTCATTGTCTTTCAGACTCATATCTGATGCCTTGTTTTGGAGCCATACATTCCAATTTTATCCTCTGTCATATATTGCTGTAATAGGTTTGCTTTCTTGATCTACATTCATTGAGATGCAAAGCATCTGGGATGTAGGCACATAAGAAGGCTAGATCTCAGGGAAAAAAACATTGCTTCCTTAAAAGCCCTTACACAAGAAATGTGTGAGATTGGCCATATCTGATCCTAAACTATCTGATGAGGCTGTTGTCACAAACAAGAAGACAGACTCAGGAGAGGAAATACCATGCTCCAAGGAGCTAAAATGTGTTTGAATGCTAACAGAATGTCAGCCCCAGCTGCCAGAGTCCTGCATACAACAACCTTTGGCTGCACCAGTCAGGATGAGACCCTCAGATGGAGAAATCTGTCCGTCTCTGTGTCATCCCGTTGTTGTCTCACAAGCAGAAAGAAGAGAGAGTGAGTGTCTGACATTTGTACCAAGAACAGGTTGAGTAGGGGAAGGGGCAGGCAGAGAGGAGTAAGGAGAACTGGGAGGGAAACAGCAGGATAGTAAAGACAACACAGACAGTGGGGCAGATGAGATGAAAAGTTCAACCTCCACCATTTCTATATCCAGGATCAGTCAGAGATCTCTGGAGAGCAGCTGAACCCGCTCTGTTTTCATGAGGAGAGCTAGGAAAGATGAGATTAGGTAAATCCAAGTACCTGAGCAATCTGTTTAAATTCATTAAGCCCCTCTTTCTAAATCATGGCTAGCTGAGTTTCAGCAGTGGCAAAAGGATGCTGTCTCTGAGTCAACTTCTTGGTTCTAGGAAGCAAATATGATCCCATAACACTTACTTGGAGTCAAAGATGTGGTCTGCAAAAGCCCTTGCCAGGATATGTCTCCTCACCATTCCCTGCATCTCTGCACCAAACATGCAGTCTAAAGGCAGCCTGTGACATTTCAAGGGAGCACTGAGCTGCAGTCACCCCATCTCTGAAGTTACTGAATGGATGTGCATTAGAAGTGAATTTGGCTCACAGTTTTCAGTTTTTAACTACTGAGCTGAAAAGAAGTGTAATGCACATAATAAATCCTTCAATTTATAGGGTCTGGTGCTTCTTGCAAGGAGCCTCAATTCCCAGCACATGCTGATCACCAAGCTGATGTTCTGAAGGAGAATCTTTTGTCTCGATTTCCCTGCATTTATCGAATTGTTTATAATGTAGGCCCCAGGGTCTTTTCTGTCTGTTTGGTCAGATGTAGGTCAGCAGCTCAGTGGGTTTAAATGAATGACTGATGGCAACCTCCAATTGGTTTGCATGGAAATGGCATTGGGCCAATTGCCCAGTTGTGGAATGTTGTAGGAGCAGAGGACACATAATAATTTCCAAATTTGGCCACAGTCCATATTATATCCGTATTTATCCATATTTTGCTGCAAATGGCCTTGTCTTCTTTGGCAAGACATCCCATGGGCAGAGAACATATCCTTAGTAACTCACTGTTCTTATACTGGGTATATACCACTGTTTAATATTGGGTGGAGTTTCCAACAAGTTCTCCTCTGTGGAGAGGCCAAGACTCATGACCCTTGCTAGGCATGCAGCTATCTCCCAGAAAAAGGCCTCTGGCTCCTTGGCAGCCTGTCTCTAATGCTTCTTTTTATGGGATCTTTGAGCAGCAATTAATACTTGGTACAAAACCTTTTGGCAGTGGCCTGGGTTTTTCAAGGAGCAAAGACTCCTGTGCATATCCTCATGCAGAGCAGGAAGGAGTTTCAGGAGCACTGCAGAAATCTCCCACCAGTCAAATGTTTGCACCTCTTATTCAAAGAGGTGGTGGGATGTGAACCAGCTTTCGTTCAAAAATTACATAGGTATTTCAGTACATAACTGCCCCCCACAAGTATGTCCTGTTGTACCTTCTGGGATCATTTTGTCTGAATTGAGCTGATGGAACCCAATGGCCATCAGATGGCCATCTGCAGAGTTGCTTCAGGAGTGAGGAAGATGTAGGCTGAATGTGCTGGGGTAGCTGTCACAAGCTGACCTATTCTTCTCTTGCTCGTGGCTAGCTAGTCAGGGATGGTTGGTGTATCCACTTTGTGGCTGCTGAGCCATGAGTCTTTGATCTTTTTTCTGTATAAATCTCTTCAGATGCAATTTGACAGCAGGTTACACTCAGAAGATTTTTCCACTCTGTAGTTCTACACTATCAAGACGTGCTTAAATTATCCTACAGGCCATGCCTTCAGAGAGGCCTGGGTTAGTTACACATCTCTGATTTTGACTGACAGTTTATACACCCTCACTAGCTAGGCCACTTCTCTGGAGAGTCCCCCTTTCTTGATCTGACAGAGATGCAGGCAGACAGAGCTACAGCTTTGTGCTATATAGAAGAAAACCAGGGTGATAACCTCTACAAAACATGACAGAGTCACTGCATGCTCGGGTTTGCCTTGGAGCTGGTTTGCTTTCACAGAGCCAGACCAGTTTCTTCTGAATCAGATCCTGTTATATGCACACTATTGTGGTGCCTTTAATTCATTTTAAGAGTGGAACAGATAGGTTTCTTCCCCTCTCACAATTATTACCTTGTTATTGCTCTGCTTTCCAAAGTGTTCTGGTTGCACTGCACAGCTGCAAGCGTGCCTCAGGGCCTGGTGCAAAATGGCTATGATGTGTTTTGCTCTCTTAATTACATGGAAGGAGTCATCACTGCATTATAAACTCATCTCTATAGCTTTTCAAAGCTCATTCTTGCCTATGGGAAAGCTTCAGGTGTGAAAAGTGTCAGGTTCCTTGTGAGAAAGGGTGGACTGTTACAGCCCAAGCTGCGTTTTGCCATTTCTTTTTCTGCACTAGAACTGGGAAGAGGGAGCAGATAGGAGTAGGTCAGAGCTGTATTGGACCCCAGTCTAATGCTGGACCTCGGTGAGTCTCTGCAGGGGTCTCCAAGTTTCTCTTGGAAGTCAAAATTATGATACTGAATGAGTGAGTTTCATAAAGAACAGGAAACAATCTCTGCAGTTGTGGCAGCTAGTGTGTGGGAAAGATGCAGCATTTGTGCAAAGTTTTGAGTACCTGTTGTATTCCTGTGAATTTTTTTAGGCTGATCTAGCATGTTGATGTTGAATTCAACCATCTCATCTCCCAGGAAGCAAGCATGGTCACCATAGGACTTCCACTGGTGTACAAAGATGCTCATTGTTCTTTCAATTGCACTGGTGTTACTCAGCTATGAAAAATCAGAGTCACGGTTTTTGACAAGAAAATGGAAAAGAGGGATTTCCCAAGGGACTGTAGGTAGTAAGTTGCTGTATTGGTAGAAAGCAACAAGCTATGTTGATATCTACCTCACACACAGATAGGCTTTGGACTCATTGGTGTTAAAATGACTTTGAAGATCACGAATGAATCTGTGTGTGATTGCCTGTNTGAAAAATCAGAGTCACGGTTTTTGACAAGAAAATGGTTGCCAGAAAAGAGGGATTTCCCAAGGCACTGTAGGTAGTAAGTTGCTGTATTGGTAGAAAGCAACAAGCTATGTTGATATCTACCTCACACACAGATAGGCTTTGGACTCGGTGTTAAAATGACTTTGAAGATCAGGAATTAATCTGTGTGTGATTGCCTGTATGTATTTACACTTTTCTTGCAAAGGACAAAAAGAAAAGAGATGCCTGGTTTTTTGATGATTAATGTTGTTTGTTTGCATGAAGACTGTTTTCTCTGAGGCTTTGATGCATGATCTCTAGCAGCTACTGGGCTGCCCCCCTGGAATATTCTTCCAGAGGATACTGCAGAGAAGCCAGCTGCAATTAAAACAGAGAAGACTGTGTCCAAGTCCTGTAACTTCTAATTCTTTGACTTCCATTGTCTTTAAATTACATCTTTAGTGCTGTCACTCTGTCAGAGTAGGATCACCCTTACCTAGATCTTTGCCCATGGTTTAGTATAGCCCTAACCTTATTAGTAATCTGAGGGTTTTCTCTTCATTTCACTGGGGAGTATTAAAACAAATTATCCTGACATGGAGACTATAAAATAGGTAAAAAAAAAAAAATCAAGCACTGATTCTCTATGCACTAAAGACCTCACCATCCTGAACCCCACAAGCATTAAGAAGAAGTCTGAAAATGCGAAGTGTTGTATGTCTGAAGTCTTCAGGTTTAACAACATGTCATTGTCCCTCTGTTGAGAGTCCATAGTCCCAAATCTTTGCTCAGTCTTTAGCTGGACGAAATGGACAATGATCTTAAAGTGGGTTAGAACACATCAGGACTCCTGAGTCTAGCTGAGACTGCATATAGAAATCATATTGTCTTAGAAAGTAAAAAGGCTGTGTCCAGCATCTGCTGAGCAAGGGGTTTCAATCCCATGTTTTTTTCCTGTGTGCTGGCAGGTTCACAAAATAGGATGCATTCTGACTACAGCTAAGCAAACAGCTGGAGGGGTGTTGTCTCTGTGCAGAGCCACAGGGCTGTCCCTTTCTGTTTGCAGGCACTCTGCCCATTCCCATCCTTTGTAAAGGCTCCAGCCTTACAGGAGGACAAGCACGCTCACACACAACATTGATGTGACCTGAGACTGAGCCCAACAAGTGGTTTCTGTCCCGCTCCCCCAGAGCTCATCACTTAATCTCTGACGTGTGTATATTTTGGCAAAGCACTCTGAAACACCTGTTAGGCTGAATCAGACTTTGTGTAGGGAGTGATCATTCACCCATCCCTGGCATTCAGCCCTTTTGGAATCCAGGGAGGGCATTGTCCGGCTCTGCCCTGCACTGGTGTGGCCTCACTTTGAGCCCTGTGTGCAGTTTGGGGCACCACAATATAAAAAAGACATTAATCTATTACAGTGTGTCCAAAGGAGGGCTATGAAGGTGATGAAGGGCCTAGAGGGGAAGCCATATGAGGAATGGCTGAGGTAATTTAGTCTGTTCAGCCTGGAAGACACTGAGGGAAGACCTCATTGGAGCCTTCCATATCCTCACAAGGGGAGGTGGAGAAGCAAGCACTGATCTCTTCACTCTGGTGACCAGTGACAGGACTTGGGGAAATGGCACGAAGCTGGGTTGGGAGAGGTATAGTTGGATATCAGGAAAAAGTTCTTCATCCAGAGAGTGTCTGTACAATGGAACAGGCTCCCCAGGGCAGTGGTCACAGCACCAAGCCTGACAGAATTCAGGAAGTATTTGTACAATGCTCTCAAGCACAGGATGTGACCCTTGGGGTGACCAGTCCTGGGCCATGAGTTGGACTTGATGATCCTGATGTGTCCCTTCCAACTCAGCACATTCTATGATTCTATGGTTCTATACAAAAATGGTAAGCTACACACAAAGTTGGCAACCCAAAGCAGCTCAGGTCAGATTTGTTTAATGCTGCAGCCTTCTCAATGTCTGTGGAGTACCAGCATTGTTTCCTCTACATTCAAATGCAGGACACCACCAAGGAATGAAGGCCCAATACTGAGACATTTGTCATTTCTAGTGCTGTTTGTAAATAAACTCCCCAGCCAAGAGCTATTTCATATTTTGAATTCCAAGAAAGCAATGTTCTGTGTCTTCCTACATGTGCCAGTGCTGAACAGTTCAAAAAGGACAGTGGAAAGAAATTACCCTGTTCCCAGTGACAGGACTTATAAACCTATTCTCTTGAAACACAGTTCTGCTTTACCTGGCTTTCCTTTCAGTGGAAGGGGGGGACACCCAGTGCTCTCCTATTTGCACCTGTTTCTGGCAATGCAGGACCTGCTTGTAAGCCACCTAAAGTTCCCATAACCAATAATTACTTTGGATCTCACTAATAAGAAACTCTGCTCTCAGCAATATGGAAAAGAATTAAAAGTAAATAAAGGTCATGTTTACAGAGCCCTTCCCATGCCATTAGCATTTCTAGTTGATAGAGTGTATTATTTCTTACTCCTGTGTGTAGAAGATGCTTGCACTGCCTGTGGAATGCTAACGAGGGATGTTGTGCAGGCACTCCCTAAGTGCCTTGGCTTCTTCAAGGGCCTTTTATTCAAGGCCCTTCTTCTTCCAAGCCTGGCAGGGCAGGTGAACCTCTGTGGAAGAAAAACTGCAAGTGTCTTCTTTATTTTGTTAGTTACACATAACCCTCCCTCTTCCTTCAGCACTGAAAGCTTTTGCTGGTTTTCGTTTTCTTAGGGTGATAATTTATTTCCTAATAGGTACTTAAGGAAACACCTGGAGTCACCTATCTCTGGCCTACTGTTCCCATATCTGGTTTATTTATTTTTTAACTTCAAACACGGGGTGTGTATGTGTATGAAAAGGAGATCAGGCACCTACATTTAGGTGTTTGGTAGGAAGTGAGTGTCTTCAAATTCCCTTGTATTCAGTGAGCTAAGACCTCTGGAAAACCATCCAAGACATCAAAATTATCCCTGCTAAATCATCCTCTGGAGAAGCAGCTCTCTTTCCACTGCCTGTATAAGGAACCCACAGAGACCAGACTGAATTACCACAGCTGAAATAAGATGCTGCAGAAGGTGGCATAAATACCCCTGCAGTTTGAGCTACTACTCACCTCCTGAAAGGCTTGAAAGGCTTCCACTTTTCCCATCAATGTAGCCACTCTGCTCACCTAAGCAAAATTTAAAAAAAAAAAAACACCTTTGGAGAAAATTGTGTATTAAGCACCAGTCTTTATTGCACCAAACAGCACTTTTAAATCCTCACCCCAGGAAGCTGTTGACACATGTTGGAGTCACTCTACCACCTTCTCCCAGGGAATGTGTCTGTAATTGTATTTGTGTCTATGGTTACACATTGCTGTGGAGGCGCTGGCAGGCTGATCTAGGCCTGCAAGCCAACCAGCACAGCTTGTGGCTTCATGTTCACCTGTGAAGGTAACCAGGATCTCCCTCTGAATCCCTTTGAGGTCTAAACTAAGCAGCTTAGAAGATGGCAAATGGAGCTGCTACATGCCCAAGATGGGTGGCAATCTCTGGCAGTGAAAGCTGCGACCTCCTGTTTGAAACCTGGCTCACATCACCCTGAATGTTATGGAAGATGTTTCTTCCTGCCATGCCCTCTCCAGAACAAGATGGTCTCTGTGGAGCAGTATGCTCTGAAAGGCCAGGTCTGGCTACTCCCTTCGAGCACTGCAGGTAGAATAAGATGGCTTTAACATGAAGGAAGGCACAAAAATTATCTGGAGGCTGGCCAGAGGCAGGTGGGAACAGGATGAGAAAGTGGAGGTCTGTTTGGTCTGGTGACATGGCTATGTAGATTCACTGTCTAAAATCCCTTATGGGGAGAGAAAGACATGGAAGGAGTTGTTGGCTACAGTCAGTTTGGGGTGGGGGGAGTTTTCTTAAGGCCAGGTGTAGGAAAGCTTGAAAGCATACTTTTCAGCATAATTAGAGGCTTTTCTGACATGAAGATAAAACTTGATATGCAAAGTCTGTACATTTGGATTTCGTGTTGCGCTACACCCCCAGATTTGGCCTTTATCTTACCTTCACATCAGGATGTTAGGCAATTCACCACCACCTGCAATTTACTTTGATTCTGGTGACTGTTAATTCTTACAGCGTGGATTGAAGACATCTTTTAGAAAAGGTTCCAGTTTGTTATTTGGTCATTAAGCTGGAAAGGTCTGTGTACCTTGAAAAAGGTGATAACAAACATGATGAAAGTGTAAAGAAAGCTAAGTGATACTAAGAAGTTAGGTTATGGTCTTCTCTTCATTCATCCACCTATTAGAGGATGAAAGGGCATATAATGAGACAGAAGAGTGGCATATCGAAGGCAGACAGGGATTTTCTTTGCATATAGTATGTTCCTGTTCCTGAACAATAACCACATGCATAAACATAACAGGATCCTGCAAAAGGTCAGGCATCAAATAGCCTCCAATATCAATTGCAATAGCAGAGACAAAAATGTAATTTTCAAGATTATTGAATGGGCTTCTTAGGCCACCTATACTATAGGTGTCTGTCACAGCATTCCTTGTGCTGTCCTCCAAAATACATTCCAGTTAACACAACCAGAGCCTGGGAGCTATTTGCTCTGCCAGTTTTATCAAGTGTAATAGTCACCATGCTCCTGTGATGGTCTGTGACCATGAGTTTATTTATATTGGATACAAAAACAGTCTGCTGGGATTCTGGCATTCTGACACTACCTGAGTGACTGCTGAGTGCAGTAAGAGTACTTCAGTTATTTCTTCTGCAAGTGAACTCGCATTCTGCTCTATTTACAGGTGCTTGTGTTGCCTCTTACTGGAAAGTTTCAGACCTCTTCTGGTCCTGTGAAAGTCCTGTCTAAACCAGCACAATGGCAGGACTGTTAACCTGGCTGATATAATTCCCAGAGAGTCTGGAACAGCTTCTCTGACATGAGACATATAAATGCTTTATGAGACCTGTAAGTTCCTGGCAGATGCTGCTGGTTGCTTCACAACCAACTTTACTTATAGTCAACTAGGCCCTCCAAGCTGTCTGCCCACATCTGTACAGTTTTCTTCCCAGGAATAAGCCTTGCCCTTCTGCAGACCTGGTGAGGTTTAGTGAGCCAGGGACCTCTGCACCATGCTTGGCTGTGCAACGTGGGCACCCCAAATACTGCCTGCTGGTAGCTGAGACCCAGGACTGAGCCCTTGAAGGATGCCTAGGGATGACCATCAGTTTTCTGTGCTGGTACAGAGATAATCTCATGTGTAATGGGATCAGGTAAGACAGGAGACATATGGGACCTCTGACCTCAAATCTTTTCACCCTGGAAAGGAAGAGGAAAAGATTCAGCCTTTTCACAGCTTTCCTCAGAGGACACTCTCAGAGGTAAAACCACTCTGCTTGCAGTTGTTGAATTTCTGAGCTGTGTATTCTCGCCCTTTCCTTCTACCCCAAACAGTGAAATGTTTGCTGGTATTGTCCAGGAATTCATCTGTTGGTCTTTTATTATGCACATGTTTGATCATCCAGTTGCTACAATTACGCTGTGGGAATCCTGTTTCTAAAAATACACCAATCCCTGCTGCTCTCCAACACTAGCATGAGGTAATGGATCATGTTCCCTAGTTGCCAGTCACACACAGGAAGAAGGTAATCAATATTGCTGACAATACATAAAGACTACAACAATTATAATTACAATTAATTTCCCTTTCACTTAAAAACAGCTTCTAGCCTGCATTATCAGAGCTTCAGCTTTACAATGCATTAAAACAATCATGGGATTCCCTTTGCTAGATAAAACCCTGTAATTTTGCTTGAATCTATCTTTGGAGTAGCTCAAAGTGATAAGGTTTATTATGGGAACCTTAAACCATCTTCTACTGCAGCAGGTGGTCTGTTGCTATCAGTGTACTTCCACCAAAACTGAGAGAGATTTTGCATCACTCAGGTTGTGATTGCTGTATTTTGTCTAGGGAAATATGTGTGCACACCATCTTTCAAATTTAAGGTGCAGCAAACTCCCTGATCTCGTTCTATCTCCTCTTCTGCATTATTTAAATGGCAGTTGAAAGCACTGTGAGTCAGTGGAGGCTGCAAAAAAAATTGACGGAATGCCATTCATTTTTACTATTATAAAAAGCAGTATTTTGGAAGGATTTTGCATAACAAATAGTGCCTCTGATCCCAGAGGAGATACTCAGTATATAGCCTTACTCAACCTTACCATTGTGTATTTTGTCCAAATAATGTCTGCCTGGTGAGCAAAAGAGGGGGCTTGGGAGGCAAAAGTCACAGTGATTGTTTTAGTCTTGTTGGAGCCAAAAGTCACCGTGATGAAACATTGTGTAGAAGTCAGTGTATTCCAAATTACAGCACTGACTGCTGAGTAATGGCTGTTGCATCTCTGTTCTTCCCTCTCCCTGCCCACAGAATAAAAGCAATACCTTTAGAAATGGCAGGAGGCACTAATGAATTAACACTAATTTTAGATTTTGTCAGTGCTTTGAAGTTGTTCATTGAACAGCGCTACATAAAGTACACCTTGGCCAGAGTCTGTTAGAAGACACATAAAGGTCTGAAGCCACAGAAGAGTACTTTGGGCAGTGGTTCCAGCCATGGTTCTCTCACAGGGAGAGGACTGACCGTCCCTGAGAAAAGGCAATGGGCATAGAAGGGAATGCATGTGGAAACCATGTTCTGCACTCACACAGTAATCCAGAGCTGCTCCCAGTTTTGCCCCTCAGAGTCTGTTTAATAGCCACTGTAGCTCATTGTATTTTTCTTCCAAAAATGGGGTGTAAAAGGAACCCCTCTATCCTTGCTGCAGGCTTTTTACTTTTATATTAAAATACTTTGTTTTTCCCTAGAGGTTGCAGTCAATCTGTTACTTTCCCGAGAGTGTTTTTTCTACCTAGAGCCATATTCTCTCCTTAGTTCTGGATCTCTCTTAGGCAGCCATTATCTTTCCCACAGAACAGAAAATTTCTTAGAGAGCACCCAGGAAAGAATCCTCTCAGCCTCCTGGAGCATGCAGTGCTGGACCTGCTACTGGAGCTTGTCATACATTACAATACTGTCAGCACTGGCTTTTCGCCCATCAAAGGGGTTTTTGGAGCCAGGCAAAGGCAGAGCCACTGGGCACTGTCAGAAACCTCCAGCATTCCCATCCATGCTTGGCAAGAGGCTGCTCCACAAGAACAGAGCTTTACTTCTCTGCTCCATCGAAGCAAGTCCAGCCCGAGGCTCTGCTGTTAGTATCAGATTCCTTAGTACTGAAATCCTGCTTTTCTCTGCTGCTTAGATCTATTGCTCAGCTTCAGTGGAGTTTTTCTGATTAACCAGGCTTTTGTTCACGCCTTTCAGAGTCACAAGGAAGCCCTGCTCTGCCAACCAGGAGTCAGCATAGCTCTGGTTTGCTGTTGCTTCTTATTCCTGAGACAGAGCAGCAGGTCTCCTTCTGCCTGCTGGAAAGAGAGCTGCTGAAAGACACCTCCTTCTCAGGGTCTTTCACAGAATGGCCCCTCCTGGCACCACAGCCCTGGTCTAGCAAGGCACCAGTGAGGAAACTGAAGCCTCAGAACTTCAATAGGATAAGAAATGTGTAACTTCTGAAGAAGGCTGGAGCCAACGTGATGTTTCAGAGCCAGCCTCTATTTTTAGAGAAGTGGTGAAAGTCACAATTTAAAAATAAAATCAAGTGCAGTGCTAGCAAAGAGTCATATTGGTGGTATTCCTGTGAGTAAATCCCTCAACATGAATTAGCTTCACTTGGAGCTCAGAAATGCTCCACCAAAAGAAGGCCCAGCTGTGAGGTGCCTGTAGTACTGATCTGAATGGGAGAGAAGTACACATGACTCTCGTCACATCAGGTGCCCTCCTCACCCCTTCTCTTCCCCCAAAAACATGCCTGCAGTTTACTTTAGTATTACAGGTCAAACGAGAGCCTTCCAAGGGCCTCTGTAGGAGTTAGCCCATGCAAGTGGTGAAATTTAACACACATCACCCCAGGCACTTCTGCAGGTGCTGTGCTTCTGCTGTCTGGTGTGGACCAGGTGATGCTTTTATACCATTCATAGCCATTTCTAGTTTGCATTGAAGTTACCAAATGCTGTGTTTTACCTCAGAATCTTCAGATGTCAATATATTCCTTCTTAGGATTGTGTGCAGTAAGCAATGGCCAATCTCTGTCTGGCTTTGAGCAGGGATGGCCACAGATTAATACTTATGGCTTAGAGCTAGGATGAACTTCCTGTGCAGCATCTGAATCAGTCATTTTATTGGGAGAAAACCCACAGAACTAGCTGTATTCAAATCCTGTTCCATCTGCTGCTTTAGTATTGTTTGCATTTTGAGGTTTCCTTCAGAAAACCCCCCCTGTGTTTTACAGCCACAAGAGGATGTAGGGCATAACCCTTTACCCACTTGGGTCACACAAGAATTTTTCCAATAACTTTAACTGAGAGAAGCTGAGACCTAAAAGTTTCCTCTTGCACTCAGTCAGCTCAATGTGAACTTTACTTAGGGTGACACCAAGAAGTGACACACTGGATCTCATAATAATGTGCCTCTGGAGCTGATCTGGTGGTTTTACTCACGCTGTAACACTGGCCTATGAATCCAGCCCCACCAGAGTGAGATGAAGCACAGGTGTGAGTTACACTGCAGATTTTACCCTGCAGAAGTGATCAGTGACCTGTGCCTCCTGAGTCGTGCCTGTTAACTCCTGAGGCTTACACTGCCCAGTGATGTCACCAGGAGTCTTGCAAGAGTCAGCAAGCTGTTCCTTCCTCTAATGAAGTTATTCGATTGTTTTGCATGGTGCATTTAAACTGTAAAGCAGTTTTACACAAGCTTCTTTTACCATAGCTGCACATCTCATTCTAAAGTTTCACATTGAAGTCTAATGAGGGAAAGATTCTGAAAAACAGTCAGGAGACAAAAAAGCCAGAAGTTAAAGACAAGAGGGTATGTAATGACCATTGACAGTTCAGATAAAAGACAGAACAACCTAGTGAAGATTTCATGTTTTATTGTTATTAAAAGTTCATTATGAAATCAGCACAACACATAAAAATAGATCTGTGGTGAATGATACATATTACTGTTATTGCCCGGCCATTTTGTGCACGCTCTCACTTTTAAAATCAGAAGGTGATGAATACAAGATATTTCACCAGTGAACTGTGAAACCAGTGTTCCTGCAGCAGAGAGAGGCTGTGCTTCCTGTTGCCTCTATCCAATGTATAATGCAGTTAGAAATAGTCCTCTATTCACACTTAAAAATAAACTCAATTTTAGAGTATGCCCCAGCTGAAAATAACTGGAGAGTGAGAGCTAGAAATAACTCTTTTCTTAGGGACCTATTTCCATGAAAGTCAAAGGGATTTTTGACATGGATTTTAAAAGCAGAAGGACATAGTTATTTGTTGACAGACAGAGGGAGAGGCCTGGCAACAGGAGCTAGAGAAGACCTGTGGTAGAGTAGAAGTTTATTATTTTGATCTTGCACATGCAGCTGAATCTCCTTGTTGTAGTAATTGTCTATGTTCATTACAGCAGTGATTGCTGGGAGGAGCTGGGAGGGTGTATCAAAGCCAGATAGGGCGTCTGCAGCTCATTTTTTTCTCCCTGTTTGGATTGGCCTTGGTTCTAACCCTGCACACTATTCATTGCAAAATGACTTTCACCTGTGTGCTTTCTGATCCACATGAGAAAATCAGAACAATACCACTATTACAAAATCCCTCACCTGGTCACTTACTGTTCCTACACTGGTGTAAGCTTTTCTTCCTTACTTCTGTGCTTATCACAGCAGGCATCTGGGGCTGCCTTCAGCTCCTGACTCTTGTTCCTTACATTGTCATGTCAACTCCAGGGGTGCTGAGAGGCTGCTAACTTGCCCCGCAGAATTGTTGTTCAGCAGTTTTCTGCATGGAAAGGTCTCTGTGCAGCCCCAGTGCAGAAAACAGTGCTGGAGTTCTCTGGGGGGAGCATTTCCTGTGGATAGGAGACCAAATGAGCCCCACATCAGATACACCGCTTGAATGTCTGTGGGGAAAAAATGCCTTAGTGGCTTGGCTACTCCTATATTCCCCTGGTTTTTTGGGGGGAGCTTCTTTTACATCAGGCAAGTAGGAACATGAACCAATCCATGCTGCCCAAGCTCATAAGCAATGCTGTGTTTTTGCCACAAGTCCTGGTAGGGGTTTGCAGAAGGCAGCAGCTAAAAATGTCCATCCCTGGGAAGCTGCCCTGCATCTCCACAGCCTATGCCCTTGTCTGGCTCTGAAATGCCCACTAATGCCCTCTGAACTCCTGCTCTGTTAGGACTCCAGCACATCATGCTACCCCCAACCTCCCTACCAAGCTGATGAGCACTGTGGCTACTCTGGCCTTGTTTCCTCCACAGGGAACAGTTTCAAAGCTGAAGATAAAACTCTCAGTGCTGTTCCCTGCATGAAAATCTCTGGGTTTCAGTCTCAGCCTCACAGCAGGAGAGTGACAAGGGTGGAAAGCTGGCACAGCAGAATGGTGACTCAGGCTCTCCCTTTGGTTTTCAGGCTGTTTACTCAAAACAGCCCTTGAGAAAGATGCTAGGCCTCAAGCACATGTCACATTCAACCGGTTCAGCAATATTACGCCTATTTCTGCTCAAACTAGCCAGGGAGGGGAGGGAGAATATAATGTGCTAGTCCAAGTTCTCATGGACAACAGAGGAATATTTAGTACAAAATGTTCTTTCAAGGTGGGGCAAACATTTCTAATTGTGACACAAAAAGAAGGTATTTTGTAACAGTGTTAACAAGTTGCCTGTGAAAAAGCGTTTCTGTGAAATATGTTTAGACAGACTACCTCACATGACACCAAAATATTTCAAGGCTCTTTCTGAGCAGGCAATAACCTAGTTTTGTTTTTTTAAAACCAAATCAGCTTTATCACAGCCAATCTCAAACATAA
This sequence comes from Polioptila caerulea, assembly GCA_013397295.1. NCBI lineage: Eukaryota > Metazoa > Chordata > Aves > Passeriformes > Certhiidae > Polioptila > Polioptila caerulea. The sequence continues at coordinate 698,978 of VYXF01010817.1, read as the reverse complement.
TTAAGTAATTTGGTTGTGATTTTTTTTTTTTTTGGTTAGTTGTATTTTTTTTTTCTTTTTCCTCTTTGGAAAAATAAAGCTATGCTAAGTTGACTGTTTCCACTCGACATGGGTTTTACCCATTCAAGACTTCTTTCATTGCAGAATGAACTTCCTCATTCAGAGGAAACCACAGAAATATTCAGCTAATAAATTTTAGCATAAGATTTCAAAGACTGGTTCATTCACTCCTGAAGTCCTGAAGAACTGCAGCTTCCAAGAGGCTCACAGACTACTTGTCTCTACTGAAAAGCATTTTACAAACCTGGCCTAATTTGGAAACCATCTTTATTTCACATCTATTAGGGCTTACATCCAAAACGAAGATGTGAATAATCCCTAAATTGTGGAGACTGAAAAATTCAGGTATAAATTTTGCAGCACAGCCTCCCATTTTTGAAACATTTGGATTAGTCCCAAAGTCCAACTGAGTAGAAACAATTAAGGCCTCAGTTTTCTCTGACTCACACTGCATGTGCAAGTGTTCTGCAGTTGCCTCCTAACGTGATCAGCCAGTGTAAGTTAAGCACAAGTGGAACAGCCCATGGTTACACAGACATCATCCTTTTCTCGCCTGCCGTTGCCTGGTAGTGCCAAGAGCAAAAGAATAATAAAAGGGCTTCCAATCAGGTCATAGACAGACAGATGTAGAAGCCTTCTTTAACTGTGACTTTCTGCCCTTTCTTGAGCTCTCAGCCAAGCCATAACCCATCAGAAGAGGATTCTCAGCCATTCTTGCCTTGAAGCCTGGCTCACAAACCACAACAGGGCAGGATCAGGGGGTGGAGTTATGCAAAGGCAAAACCAGAACCAGGGTCAAAAGAGCATTTTCCCCAGAGAGCAAACTCCTGGAGCAGGAACAAATGGGAGTGCCCAGCACAGCGGTTGTATTCAGGAACAAGGCAGGATCACCAGGCCCTGGCTCCCACCAGAGATGTCCCTGACACTGCACTGAGTCCGCCTTGGCATCCCTGGTGTAGGCACTGTGCCACACCAGGCCCCTGTGGGAGAGCGAGCGTGTGGGGGCTGTGAAAATCCAAGGCAGCCAAAATGCTTTTTCTGGGATACAGTAAAGGCATGGAGGGGGAATCTCTACTGGTGGGCTGTCAGGGAGATTCCCTTGGCTTTGTGCTACTGTAGGGTCGTGGTGCTACTTACACTTCCCACTGGCCCAGCAGGCCAGGCCCAGGCACTGGCCCGGCATCAGCAAGCCTGGCTTTGGATGTCCAGCTGGAGAAAGCACTAGGCACAGAGGGTGCTAAATTTCTTTCCAAACAGAATTCATCTTCTGCCTGCATCAGCTTTGGAACCACAGGGAATTTCCAAGCTGGAGAAAAGTCCAAAATACCTCATGTAAAAGCACCTTTCCCTTGGATTTTTATTATCATAATTTTTAAGAATATATTTTGTACCGAAACACTGTCAGCATTCTTTATACAATGGAAAATGACACAGTCATTATGTATCATGTAAAAGAGTAAAAACAGAGCAAGACAGGAACATTTCAGTTCAATCTGGAGTACAAATAGAATCTGATGTACAGCCTAAAAGCAACACACCAGATAAAAAGTTCATCTGGAAAACAAGTTCTCTTTTATTTTGGAAGTAGGAAGAAAAGTCAGGGAATGTCAAATGTTAAGGCTAAAAATTAAAATTTTAACTTGTATTTTATAGGTGGCAGCCTGATTCTTAATTCATTGGCAGTTGCAGCAACAACCCCCAAGCTTTACAAAGAGATTTGCACTTGCAAGAAATAAGAATCAGGCTTCTATGCTTGGACGACTCTGATTGACCTCAACAGGCTTTGGACTAGAGCCACAGCTGGAATTTCAGCTTGCAGTCTAAGGCTTCTTAACTGCAGGCCAAATTAGCACAAAATGAGGCTTTGCACTGGCATTCTACTCTTAACTTTGGATATTCCAGTTCTGGTTGCTTTAAACCATGCTTTTATTGCAGGTTTAACATAGTTCTGTTTGTGAGATACTTTTTTTTTTTTTCCCCTTAAATACTGTGCTACAAAGAATGTTTTTATAGTCTGTGTTTTAGTCCCTATATTATGTGTCTTCAAAATTGCCTAAATGTATGTTTATATCATGATTATAACCACTCAGAAAGACCCACTGAAGTCCACATTGAGCAGCCAAGGAAAAAAGTGTATTTAGTCTTAAAGAAGTCAAGAAAAGTGGCTGTGTTCATTTATAGTGTAGCGCAGTGACTGTGTTTATACAGCTATACCTACTATTTAAAAAGCTACTTGAAAAGTTATTATTCATGTGCAGTAGCTGATTTTCAAGCATTAATAACTTGGCTGTCTAGACAAGTTTTAATTGTCATATCAAAGGCCAAATATCTTCTCAAAGAAGTGTAAAGAATTTCCCATCTCCCTTGGAAAGAGCCTGGTTCTCTTTCTGAACTAAGAGAATGCCAAACTTAACTTTTTCTCAGGTAATGAAAGCACAGTAAAAACCCATTAATTTGCTGTTTAAGTTTTTAAAATGGATCGACTTCAACTCAAACCTTTCCTGTGCAGCAAAGTTAGTAAGCCCTGAAAAACAGATTCTAGTGAATATGCAGAGCTCCCCCCCCCACCAACTACCATGCCCACGTTTTCCCAGGGCCCGGAGGGCTCCATTAAAATGTAACTAAATGTGCGATAGGAAACATGGTTTTTCAAGAACGATATGCAGAGTTTACCCAAAGGACCTAAGACATTTTGTACATTCAAAATGTTTACACTTTGCTGTTCTTAATCATCAGTAAGATTGTTCATTTTTACTAATAATACATACAATGAGTATAAATAAATAAACTACAGATAAGTTTTAAAAATTGTATTAACAATACGTTGTGCAAAAACTCATAACGATCTACATTCTATGCAAATACCCTGACTAAAATACACAGGCTGTGTCCACACACCCTCAGTCAGTTTTTGCACAGTCCTTGGGCCAAACCAGCGGCTGGGGGCAATCAGCAAAATTCCATTACAGGCTATGGAGGTAATGCTGATTTACACCAGCAGAAGGGCAGGCCCCAAGATGTGTGCAAAAATGCCATAGAAATCAGTGGGAATTGTGCTTGACTAAGGACTAGACATTTTGATTGTACCCCATTAAAGTGAGTGGGAGTTTTGCCATTGATTTCCATGGAACCAGGCTCAGGCCCTGGGTAAGGACGTCAGCACGTGGCCCTATGTTGTGCTACACTACTCCACTTCAGTGCAGAAACAATATTTGCAAAAGAAAAACTTGGTTTTGTCATCACTACTGTTCAGTAACTGGTTTTAGCGTTGCATTTCAGAGATTGCCTTTTCTGTGAGATTTGAAACGAGACTGCAAGGCTTTCTGAATCCATTCCAATTTGATTATCCAGCACAGGTGGGCTATTTTGATCCAAGAAAAACTGCTCAATGTCTATAAACCAACAGTGCTCTTCGTTAGGATGAAAAACAGCCCGGTTCATCGGCACAGGAGTGAAGAACTGCATGCGGAAAAGGAACAGAGCAGCCTTCCTACCATAGCTGTGTCCAGAGCCGGCTGTCACTGCTCCCAACGGACGATGGCACCTGAGCTGGTTTGGAATCTGCAGTCCTAACAAGCTCAGCCCAGTTTTGTAAGCTGAAGATCTCCATTTATCTTTATTGTGTCAATTGCTGACAGTGTTTCAATACGGTGGTAAAAATCAAAGAGCTGATGTCCATCCACAAATATTCTAAAACGGGGATGCTCGCAAAGTATCTCAACCTGTAAAAGATAAAATGTTGAAGTATGTTGCTCACAGTGTAACTGGGAAGTTGTTTCACACCACACAAAGAGCACTTCAAATAGCGTTGGTGCAGCTGCACATGGTGCTACTTATGTGCCACGCAAGAGACAAAGGTGAGACCAGTTGGCCTCCTTGACACCAGTTATGCTATGATGGATCTGTTCTTACTGCACAGGGACATTAATCCAATCTCACGCTGTTGTAGCAGTAAGCACGCTGCAACCCAGTCCACTGGCTTCTGGGAGGTTTGGTGTCTTGGAATAATGCCAGAAACAGACTCAAACTGCTAATCACAGCAGGAGGAAATTTTACCTCCAACCCAAACCTCCCATTCCTTGCTACAAATTTGTTGGTTTTGGTGTTTTGGTTTTTTTTTTGCTGCAAAAGGAGGCAGTTCCCTCTGTGATGCTTTCCACACTACTTTTAATTTACTGGAAGGGAGTAAACACGGAAAGGGGATATAAGTTTGTCCTCCCCTCCCACACATATACAGCTGCTGCAGAACTAAAAACCCTTCAGTCCCTGTCAGACTAGACTCCATCCTGGGGCTACAGTAAAGGAAATGCAGCACAGGATTGCTGGAAATTCAACTGGACAGTTCTCAGGAGGCACAAACAGGATCAGAGAGGGACATAGCTCACCTGTCCTCCTGAGAGACCTGCAGAAATGCCCTGGAAAAGCAACAAAGCCTGGAGCTGAACAAGCTTGGACATGTTGGGAGATTTCAGATTTTTGGAGTGGCTTGAGAGGGTGCCCTGTTCTTAAGCTTTGCTGGAACTGCCACAGCAGGAAGCTGGGACATGAGGGCACAGAATGTGCACTTTTACAGACCCTTGGAGACCTCCAGGTCTAGACACACAAAGGAGAAAACCTTCAGGGAAGCCACATGTAAATCCTGGATCATTTCCAGAAGCTGGAAGTCCAGAGTGAAGTGCTGCTACCAGGCACTTGACTCTGCTGCTATTACAGTGTATAAAAATGGGAACAGGGGCTATGACAAACTGACTGAGCCAAAGCCCAAGTGACTTAGAGCACGTTGCACTGGGAGAAGGGGCAGGAGGCAGTCCAGGACAGCTGGAACTCCTGGATCCCTGGTTCCAGGGAAACGTCCGTGCTGCCACGGAGCTCCTGTGCCATTGCAGCAGTGCCTGCCTGAGGCCTTGTTATGTAAAAGATATGGTTAACACTGCTCACGGTCTGCTTTTCACATCACCCGCGGCCACAACACAGTGCTAATTGGACTGGATCACAAGTAATTGGCAAGAACACCTAATAGTCTGATTTATTCACTGAGAGGAAGACCATCAAAGGTACAAAGTCAATCAGGAGCCTCAATTCTGTTTGGGCATTTGGGAAAAAAGGAGGGGAAAAAGACAAAATAGCAACGCCCCTTCTACAGCCTCCCATGCTAGATGTGCAATATTGCTGTCCTGTAATGTCATCTGTCATTAGTGGGACACACACAAAACTTGCTCTGGGTAATTTGTCTGGCTCGTCTGAGGGCCCAGTCACCACCCAGTGCAGAAGGCAGTGGAACCCTCTCAGATGGAGCAGGACCCAGCCTTTTCAAGTACATTTCCCACACCACCAAAGGGTGTTGCCAGTTCTGAGGGGAGGGTGAGTTTGTAGAAGCAAGTAGAGCGCAACCAATTTGCAGCAAAACCAGTCATAAACACCCTCTTAACACCAAGCATCTGGGGAGATGGTGAGCTTTTGGGGTTGGGGGAGATTATCTTGGGGGCAAGAAGGATTAAGAGAGTTTGGCAGCTGGTCATGGTACTGGCATTTAGCAGAGGGGCCAGTGAGGTTTTGTAAGAGGGATGAGGAGAAGGAGGGGTTTTCTGGGTCAGCTGCCGGGAAAAGGCAAGCAGCCTTTTCTTCTCAATGTAGTGAGAGGGAAGCAGCCCTCTGCAGCCTCATACTTTGTTATTCCTGATTTGCAAAGACATCTTCACATAACCATAAACACTACAGATGGGAATCTGCTTCTAGGTCAACCCAGTCCATCCACAGCACGACAGCACTTCCATGTACACCATTTTCAAGTGACTACAGATTTCAATTTGATGGAAGGTTTAATCCCAGGGTTCAGAAAAGAATACCACTATTGCTTAGCTGTTTAATCTGCTAACACGAAGAGCTACAGTCAATCTTAACATAACATCCCTGGAGACAAAGGATGAACATGACCCTTATTGGCTGCACTAAATTGCAAACAGTATGTCCATTAAAAAACCCAAGAATATATACAGCAATCCCACGGAATATTAACATTCTCCAGTAATAACTTGTAATGCACTAATAACATAGAGGTACTTCTTAATTTATGGTTATAAAACTAAGCTCAGGAAGTTGCGCTTCATCACACAGTATTACAACCTCCGACTTGTCATAGTGCCCAGGTGAGGTGTCCACAGCCCCATCTGAACTGCCTGCAGCTGCACGTAGCAGCGGGATCTCCACGCAACTCCATGGATACAAACAAACCAGCAACTGGTGTCTCAACTGCAGCAGTGTGGGCTACCCTGTGATTTCATGAAAGGCATGCCAGGTTCTGCTGCAACTCGTATCGAGTGACACTTTATCAGACATGGTGTAAGCCACTGCCATCCTGGTACTCACCCTAAAAGGCTGGTCCGGTATAAATGGAAAGTAAGGAATAGACGACTGCTCTTCACCCCATTCTCCGGCTACGCAAGAGTTTCTGACGAACTGTCTCTCTGTAAACACAGCTTTCAGTTCTATGGCTACATCCGCAGGAGGATCTTCTGACTCCCCACAAGTCAGACTGATGCCAAAGCTGCAACACAAACAGAACAGCTCTCACTCAGCCAGAAAAAAAAGCAAATAAGCCCCAAGTGCCACCAGTCTTATTTCTCAGCTTATACAGCAGCACAGGCTGGAAGACAGCTCAGCTTGTTCAGAGCTCTCTGAAAGCTCAGCAGGAACAAGAACATGGTTATGGAATATATATGTGTCTGTGTGCATGGCATCGTCCATATATCTGTACATATACGCAGATATATATGCTTGATATGCTCCTTCACTCCCAAGTGAAAACGGAATCCCTTGAAGAAATGCCCCCTCTATGGGTCAAAGGAGAAATCAGCAAGCTATATTTAAAATGATAAAAATAATCCTTTCCAGAAAGGAGGGATCCGTGCGGATGTGTGTGTGTGTACGTGCGGGTGGCCGCCCCGCTTCGCCCCCTCCCCGGGCCCGGCGCCCCGAGCACGGGCAGCCCTACCCAGATGTTACCTCTCGGGGTTGAGGTCCACTATGCCCATAACTAAGATCTTCTTTCCCGGCCTCATTCCTCCTTTGATGTGCCCACAGAAGGGGACGATCTGCAAAGGACAGGGGGAAGGTGGCGAGGGTCAGCTCGGCATCAGCAGCGGCCGCCCTTGAGCCGCCGGAGCTGAGCCGGGGCGGGAGAGAGTAAACGGGTTGACAAAATAAAATACACCACCACCCCCACCAAAAAAAAACCAAAACAAAGGTGATTTACCAGGCGAGGAAAGTACACATCAGCTTGCACCGGAGATCCCAGGGAGTTGTTTAAATGCCCGTCCTCTATTTTCTGCAGGTAAAAAGGAGAGCGCTGCGGCAGGGCCAGGCAGAGCCCCCCAGCCCGGCCCGCTCCGCAGGTGCCCTGCCCGGCCCCCCAGGCCCGTCCCGGTGCCCACAGCCGCACTCACCAGCGCGTCCCGCTCGGCCACGGTCCCCGCCATCTTGTGGAAGCGGTGGCGGCGGCGCTGGGGACAGCGCGGAGGGCGGGGGAGAGGGAGGGAGGGAT
>VYXF01010817.1:635950-691047 GCA_013397295.1 Polioptila caerulea | reverse complement strand
GCGGGGCTCGGGCGCTTCACCTGGAGCCTGCAGGTGACGGGTGCCTGGGGAGGGGCCACAGCAGCCTCTCGCCCGTCGTGTCAGGGATCACCTTTATGTCCGAGCCTGGACACTGCTCGGCCCCTCCGAAATGAACTCGCACCCCTCTCCCCTCCGTGCCCCGTGGCGAGGACCCTCAGGGGGCTGAGACCCCGAGCGGAGTCGGTGGACAGAGCTCCCTGGGCCCGCCGGCCCTGCAGCCTCCGGCGAGGTGCGGTAATTGCATAAGCCGGCCCGTGCCGGTGAGCTCCCATTGCCGTGCAGTGGCCGTAGTTATGCAACGCGGCGGTGTCTGCGGGTGTCCCGCTCTGCGAGGGCACGGCTGCCTCCGGCCAGGGCCAGGGATCCCTCGCCTGTACCACAGCAGGGGTGACTCGGCCCGCCAAACGTGCTGTCACCGTCCTTTTGATGAGTTCAGGGCCTTGGGTGGGGGGAATTGAGGAAGGCTTTCCAGTCGCTTCTTCACCACCGGGATTTGATGGCATGAGCATCCCTTTAGGAACGTGACGCGGCAACTGGATGTGGCCTGTGTTCTGCAAGACCTCACACAGGTGCCTTGGTTTTTTGTGCCTCTTGCTTACACACCGGGCTGGGTTGCTGAATGTCCCCTAGCCTTCCTCCTCCGAGGCACTGTGAGGATTAATTACATTGAGTAAAGTGGAGTGGGAGAAGCAAAGTCACTGCAATATTTAGGGTTTCAATATGATGGTGTCCCTTGGGAAACACTTGCAATCAGTATGTGATGCCATTTGAGAAGTCGAGAGGTACTGAGTGTAAGAACAGATTGTGCAAGTGTTTAGACGCTTGGCTGGTTTTTCAGTAGTGCCCACTAATTTGGGCATGTTTTCCTCTCTGGATGCCCAATTGGAGATGGCTCATAGAAGCTCATGTTTGGAAGTCACATACTGAAGTCAGGGCTTCTTCAGGGTGTACCAGAACAGCTGGGCACAGAGGCCGTGAGCATCCCTGTGGCCAGGTCTCGGCATGGGAAAACCACTGGACTGTTTTATTCTCGCCAAAACACTGAATGTCTCATCACCACTCGGCAAAGCATCTTGCTGGAGAATGAATTTGTAAATAGTGCAGTAATACAAACCCATCACACATCAGAAACAGCTGGCTTTACAGTGGTCAGGTGAGTGCATTCACAAGTTTGCCACAAAGTGGAACTGGAATTAACTTGATGGGTTTCAGCTCCTGTGTGCTGCTCACCTCACCATGATGATGATGTCAACTGCATTATGTTTTCTTTTTCTGTTGGCCTAAGAGAGAACAGAAATCGTCTTAAGTTTGGGGTTTTTTTTAATTTAGTTGTATTACACATTGTCCACAGAGCTCTTTTCAGAACCCTTTGTCTTCTTGCTGTACAGAGAGCCACTTTGTTGGATAAAATTAAATTCATTTGACATAAAATCAGGCCAGCCAGTTGTTTGTGCCAAAGCATGATGTTTTATGAAGGGAGAGGCCATCATTATGTTTTGTAGCTGGTTTTAAATGAACTTTTTCATTTCAAAATAATTAAATAGCAAGACTTGTCCATTTGGCTAGCTGCTTTGCCTTGTGCTTGTCTTTTTGGCGTGTTTTCCCAAAACTAGCACAAATGCAGCATTTGTTTTGTTGGCCGTGGATTGACTGGAACAACTCGCACTATGAAATTTTGATGGAAAAGGACATTAAGGAGTTTTTAAATCTCTGGTGGCCTGTGCCTGTCTGTTTCTGTGTCATGTTACCCACTTAGCCTGTGCCAGTCCAGGAAATCCTCTGTATACCATGAACAATGTGAGGCAGCCAGAGAGGAGCTCTGCCTCAGTGTGCCGCTGTCCTGCCTGCGTGATGGTCACTCCCGTAGTTTCTCCAAGGGAGGTGTTCTCCAGCAGAAGATTACCTGCATAGCCCAGCAGTCCGTGGAACAGGATTCTGTGTTGGGCCAGCCCCCGTGCCTCTCATTCATGGAGGGGCTTCCTTGAGACCCAGCTTCCCAGAAGGTTCCCCTCTGCAAGAGCTACAGGATGAGTACTGCACCTAAGCTCCTCTACTTCTGAAAACGGAGAGATCTGAGCCAAATCTGTTCCCTCACCCATGTAGTGCTTGTTAAATCATCTGTACAAAATAGTCCCCATTCAGTGTTTTTAACAGCTTTCTTGGCAGGGAAGCTTTTGAGTTCTCATACTTGAGGGCCCGAGCCTGCAGACCTTGTGGTAGTAGCTGGAGCAACATGATAAATATTTGTGCACTACTGAAATGGTGCTGGGGTACAAGCTACCAAACTTATCTGGTTGACCAAGCAGAAAAAAAAATTGTGGATAGGTATTGTCTTCCATTTCTGGGTTTGTACAGCCTTTTGCTCAGTGGGAGCCTGGGTGTCTTGAAATGCAGAGAATCATACAAAGATTAAAAAGAAGTGGCATGGTGTGAACACCATTTGGGAGCAGTTAATGACATGCCCAGCCCAGCCACCAAAGCCATTGCTGAGAACTGGCAAACCCAGAACTTCATCTTAATCCCAGCACCTTGTATCTTGCAGCCACTCCCTTTGATGATTTAAAAAGGTGTATCTAATTCTTAGCTGGCCTTCACTGGCAAGGAATGCGGCACGATTGCAAATTTGGTGTGGTATAATTACCCTGCCTTTCTTGCCCCATTACTACTGACATTACTCTCCTCATGCCTGGGTTTTATAGGCTGACTTGTAGAACCTCTCTGGTTTGTTTTGCTTTTTTAATGACAATGTTGAGAGGATGGGAGGTGTTTGCTGGTTTCATGGAAGCTTCCTTTGGTTTCTGGGTGGCAAGGCAGCCCACTCCTAGTTTTTTGTAAGACTCGGAAAAAGCTGAGTAATATAATAAAGGACAATGTCTGGGAATAAATGTGGTTCAGTGGTTGGAGCCAAGTGTTTAATAGCTCAGAGGACATCCTCCTTTTCAGCATTACACTTGAATGGCAGTGCTGATAAACAATTATTTGGGTTGTATGGTGGGGGCTTTTTACCTTTGTAGCTTTGCCACTGCAAATCCTCAGCTAGAGGGTTTTTTTCAGGCATAAATTTACCTTGGGTGGGGTGTCCAAGGCAGGACTTGGGAGAGGATGGTACTGACAGTTACAGGGGCAGGAAGGGACAGGAGGCTGGAGAGCAGAGCAGGAGATGTTGTACATGCCCTCTTGCTGTGTGGCTTCAAAGTGTTCCAAGGACAGGTTCCTCTGGCACCGTGCACCAAGGCGAAACTGTGGGATGCTGTGTTCTGGTGGAAATATCCCTGAGCCTGCCCTCCCACGCTCACCTGTGGGAAAGACAAGTGACAGTTATCAGTACAGACAGCGTGGAGGGAGTGTTCAGCAGCCTGTGTGCTTTCACAGGCTTGTGCTGTCACATCCCCGTGGATGGAGGAGGAAACTCAGGGCCAGGAGCAGCACCCCTCTCGACATTTATTTCATGTGGTTTCACTGCTTCTTGTTGCCCCCTGAATTATTGCAGTCAAGGATTTTGCCCTTAGGGGTTGAGCTCTGGCTGTGCATGAACCCCCTGGAGAAGTTGGTTTTCTGGGGCTCCCAGTAACAGATTGTGTAAACTGGTGTTTAAGGAGATGGTCCTGGTGGCTGAGTTGCTTGCTCGCACACAGAACTGCTACACATCTGATGCAGACCGTGTGAATCAGAAATATCTGTCTTGAAGGCTGTTAACTGAAGTTTGCCCCAGGATCTGAGGGCGTGTACATAAATGCATGTCAGATACAGTGGAAGCCACGTCCACCTCACTGCTTGCCTCTCCGTATATCAAACAGGGCACCAAACTGCACCCACAGCTCCCTCTGTCCCCTGGACCAGCTGTGGGTGCTGGATGGGAGGAAGGAGCTGGCTGGGGAAGAAGAGCAGGGAGGTCACCATGAAGACACAACATTTGTTACCTGCCTCTTTCCCACTGGCTCCTGCACTGCCAGTTTCAGGTGAGTCGTGGTTCCTGCATCCAAGAGGCAGGCAGGAGAGGTTCCCGACTGTGCCCATGCCACAGAGGGCAGAGGGAGCCAGAGCTTGGGCAGCACCTCTGTTCTGCCACCGTGCCCTGCCCCATGAGTGCAAAGACCCATCTCTGCTCTCCTTCTGTGGGGCAGCAGCCATCATTACTGTTTCTGCTCTTTTTCTGTGGATTCATTCTGTGGATGGATACACTGCTGGGGTAATCTGGGGGATGCTTCAGGCACAGCTGGGAAGGGGAACACAGCTCCCCAACTGGGGAGTGGTGTCCCTGTGGCTGCAGCAGGCCTTGGGCAGAGCTGCCTGACAGGAGAGAAGAGATGGCTTGGAGCTCAGCTCTCTCCATGTCTATTGCTGCTGCACAGGACACCACAAGGAGCCAAGAGGGCCTGGTTGACCCACCTGGAGTTGAGCTGCCTCCGTGTCATTGAGAGCCTCTCTGCTCTGGGCTCAGACACTGAGTGCTGGTGCTCCAGCCGGGCAGTAGAGGCATCACTGCACACCTTCTCCTACTCCTGTCTTTCCCACTGGAGTCCAGCCAGTGCTGGAAGCCTGGAGAAACTGGTGGAGGCCAGCAGAGATGACAGTGGAAGACTTTCAGCTGCCTCTGACTGTGCTGTGGTGCAGGGATGTGCTGCGAGTGGAGTAAGCTTGTGTGGGAGGGAGGGAGGGAAGGAAGGAAGGAAGGGGAGTCCCACAGTGCCAGTCAGGGGGATGGAGAGATCTGGGGAGCCACCAGCAATACTGGTATATGCTTGCTGGCAGTACTGGGAGAAAACCTGTGAAGCAGGACAGGGAGCCTGTGAGCACAGAGTCCCAGCTCTGCCATGCTTAGTCTGCTGGTGCCAGGTGACAACTCACCAGTGGCCCTTTCTGCAGAGGGGCTGCTCTCCCAAAGGGAACAAAATCCTGCCTCCTTCTGCCTTTCTAATTTTCTCAGAGTTCTGTGACTCTGTTGCTGCAGGTGCTGATTCATGTTCATCAGCTGAAGTGCTGTGACTCCTGGACCCCCCCCAATTGATGTCCACAATAAAATGGTCTTTTCTCTCCTCTGACTGTGACGCCACAGGGTTTTCTGGAGTGGGGAGCTGTTGTTTAGGGATGAATCTTGAGGGAGGATTGATTTGGGATCATTCCTTGTCCCAGCATCCTTCCCAACAGGCAGCCGGTCTGAGTTGAAGTGCTTTAGGAGACAAACCAGAGTATCCCACCCAAGTGTGGAGGATAAGGGACCTGTGGAGGTCTTCTGGTCCAATATCCAACATCTGCCCCAGCAGGATTCCCTAGAGCAGGCTGGCCAGGACCAGGTTCCTGGTGAGTTTAGGGGATCTCCTTAGAGCAAGGCCACTTGCTCAGTGTGGGACCTATAGGGACATGGGCAGGGCATGGTGCCAGGAAGGGCTGTTATGGATTAGAGAGCCTGGGTGTTCAAAACCTAACGACTTAAGTGGTGAATGAGTGAAATGACATGTTAGATTCCCATGTACAAAGGAGACTGAGCCTTTATTTGTCAGGGTTTTCTGTTTGCTTTTTTAATGAACTCATAAAATATAGTTGAATTTATGAAGTACCTTGTCCTGCAAAGATGAGGTATCCAAACACACCATGACACTGCTCAGTCCAGAAGAGTCTTCCTGTAGCTTTTCCCTGTCTGCAGGACAGGATGGGGGCTGTTCACTATTTTGAAAAGCTCTAAGGGGAATATTCTTCATCTGCAATTTAAAAACCTGCCTTTAAAAGTACTTTCTGCAAATGAAAATTTGAACACGGGAATCTCATCTTTACATTTTAATTGGTGGTCCCAGCAGTTCAAGTTATATGCAGAGCAAATTCTGCACTTAGTTGTATGTGGGCAATCCCTGCTGGATTTCCTGGACACCATTGGCTTGTCCAAAGAGGTTTGGTGGTTTTGGTGCATTAGGAGCAGAGCCAGCATCTGACTGAGTCATGAACATCTGCAGGTACAGTGTGAGACTTACAACTTCTCTTTATCATCCAACAGTGCCTTCAGAACACCCCATTCAGTCAGCACATATTCCCAGGCTGGGAACAAGGCCATTCCTGTGAGGAAAAGGAGAGATGGGAGCTTTGCTGAGTAGCTGATCCAGCCAGGTTTCCCAGCCTGTGCACATGGGTTTCAGGCACTGCATTCCCACCCAGTACTTGTTGCAGTCTGAACTCCTCTTCTTGTCTGGGTCATGTGAGGTACCCTCCATGAGCAGCACTTTGCTCTTACAGGCATCCTGCTGTGCATTGCAGCAGTTCAGAGTTAAATTAATTATCTAGGTAGAATGTTTTCTACATGACTTGGAAAATGGAAGAGCAGAGGAATATTGCAACAGTAAACTGCAGAGTGAACAAATACTTTCTGCCTCTCAGTTTCTGAGCACTGCACTTTGCCACTTTTGTTTCAAAATTGCTTTCTCTCCCATAATTATCATCAAAAGAGAAAGCTGATCCAAAATGTTTCCCTTTTTTTTATATATATATATTTTAGGGTGGTTCATTGATTTCCATTTTTAATATTAAAAGTGGATAAACAAAAGAAAAAAGCCCCACAGCAATATATTACCTAGTATTTAAAATAGAGAGAATGCTCATATGTGCCACAGCACACTTCATCTGTGGACATCAAAGTGTCTCATAGAGGTCGTAATCCCCATTTCAAATATGAGGAAACAGAGGTGCTGAGAGAGAAAGTGGCTTAGCAGGTCAGTGACAAAGCAGGGCAAGAGTCCCCTGAGCCTGTACTGCAGGCAGAGGTGAGGGAGCAGAGGAGAACAAACCTGTCCTCACCTAATCAGGACAGCTGAGTCCCAAGTGAAGTGAAGGCATAGTGACACTGCAGGGAGAACACAAAGTCATGCCACAAGCCATAGAGCCAGCAAAGCCTGGTTTCTTCCAGTTTTGTGTCTAGTCCAGTAGTCCAGGATTGTCTGCTGTTGGCCTTTGATGTCACAATAATGGGGCTCCACTTGTCTTTCTCTCAACAAGGGCACTGGGGGAGTCTGGCTTCTCAGCTTTTTTGTCTGTTTTCCTGAAACTTTGGGGTACTTGAGAATTTTTGAGCCTTCCTGTTGTCTGTGATCACTGAGGCAGTGGAGTCACACAGAACACATCCTTGCATGTACACACAGGCATGTTTGTCTTGGCATTGCAGTTGGGGGCTGCCTTATCCTATGGAAGTACTCAAATCAGTCAGCACTTTAATGCTGCAGGTCTGTGGCTTTGAACATTTTCTACGTTGTAACAGAGTTCTGGAAGAGGATAAAGGGTGGCACAGCAAGGATGTTCACAATGTTGGTTCAGCAACCACTTATGGGAAGATGTTTCCCAAGGGGAGAGAGACAAAATTGGACTTTCAGCTCTGTTGCTTTGACTTCTTTGAGCCCTGAGAGGCTCACAACACAGTAAGACTCATTCATGTTATTCATTTAATGAATAACATGAGTGAGAAGACTTCTTCATGCCTGCAGACATACCCCCTTGGGTCATGGTCCTCTCACATCTTGTTACCCAGAGAGGGAGAGGTTCAATGGGAATTTTAGATGGGAAGATCTAGCATAGCAGGTTGTAAGCTGTCTTGATTTGGAAATACTCTGTGGGGGCTTTTCAGCTTCCCTGCTGGTAAATTGAAACCTGCTGCTAAGAGGTTGGTTTTCTTAACTTTAGCAGACCCGTTAAAAGTAGGCCATGGATGCCACAGGTCTGGTGGCCAAAACCTGAAGGCACTTGCTCTAAAGAACCCCTCCTGGTATTTTAGGAGTGCTTCTAATGGCTCAGAAGAGAGCCTTGTGCTCTCTGAGGACTAGATGACAGCTGCTGGATGAGTGGCATGAGTTTCATGGTGTGATATGACCATAAGTTGATTAAAGGTCTTGGAGTGTTCTCCATAAAGGGATTTGCCTCTGAAACATAGATGCAATTTGGGAGATTGTCCCGCTCTACTCATATTGTAGGAAGCAGCAAAATCAACGGGAGTTTACCAGTGATAGTAAGTTTGCTAAACAGAATTTTTTCTCCCTCCAGGTTCTATGAGTGACACTTGCAGTGTGTGCTGCAGTGGGTGTGATCCCTGTGTGTCTGGTTACTCCCAGCAGGATTGTTTATCTGGAGGGGAGAGCCCTCACCCATTAGCTTCTAGTCCACTGATCGTCTACTGAATGTTTTCTATCCCCAGGTGCTTTAGTAATCTTCTTCCCTTAATACCAAGACTTTTTGCTGATTATCCAACGTGTTCCTTGGACTAGTAAGGCTTTAGTGGCTGTTGTTCAAAAACAGTTATTTGGAAGACATGCAAGAATGGTGGTCAAGGAGGGATACCTGAAGATCCCTCTCCTTCACACCTTACCAGAAGAATATTCTTTTCACTGCGCTAGGTGGTCTTGGTCCTCCATCTCTTCTGTGTCATGAACCTAACATTCCTCATTGGCTGCCCAGTGGTCTGATGTCAAGATGAGCCAAGACACCTTTCCTTCCCTCCAGCCAGTGTGGGTGCTTTGACAGGATGTGCTGGGTTGATCTCAGACTGAAGGTGACATTTCCGTGTCTGCCTTGCCTTTGGTGAGTGTCACAGTGCCTTTGGTTCATGCACCGCATCTGGGCATGACAACATGAGAGACAAAGCAAGGAACAATCCTCCTTTGTTCCCATGTACCAGTGGGATTCAAAAGCCAGCTGGAGGAGGCAGGAGGTGCATTTTCTTAGGATTTCGTGTTGGCCATTTAAGGTGTTAATTGCAATTACCCAGCAATTATGGTACTTCATATTGGAGGCGTAGGTGAGTAGCTGGGGTTTGGGTATTTCCCTGCTGGGTCCAGGCACACAGAAGGGAGGTGTAGGAGTTTCTGTCACCACACCTAAACCCTTTGTCAGTCTTGGGCCAGAGCGCCCAAGGTGATTAATTGTTAATGATGGAGGAGCTGCATTGTTTGTCCACTGAATAAATAAAGCATCTTTCCCAGCTGTTTCCTCCTCCAAGTCTCTCCCAGCTCCTTTCAACTTCCCCACATCACTCCTTTTTCCTAATCTCCCCATATTTTCTGTGACTTTCTTCTGTTGTTTTAGCGCTGGTGGGCAAATCCCAGGGTGACAGAAGTCTTTCCAAGGGCAATCTGAATGCCCCAAATGTCCCCATACAACCCCCTTCCCGAAATCATCTGTGTCAAAAAGTGATGGTTTTGCCTTTTTGCAATGATCACATTTAATTATTAGTTAAATATCGAGGTCAGCAGCCACTCCTATCCCTAAAGAAGCGCTATGCCTTTTAAACAAGCAGAGCTGGAGGGCAAGGGCATTTAATGATCAAACCATCTGCAGAAGAATTGACCTTTCCATTTGTCCTTTAACACCAAGGTTGCCATATTTTCCCAGAACCTGTGACCTATATAGCAGGTTGGTGTCCTATTAGGGTGGCTGGTCCTTGGAAACAAGGTGCCCATGTTTCCTGCCACCTGTTGCAGAAACTGCAGTGGTTTCAGCATCCTTATGGAAAACAATTCAGTCATTCCATCAGGTCTGTCAAAAGCAGGAATGCAGCATGATGGGGCACACCAAAGCCCATTCTGAAAATAGTGCACCAGTTAAATGGACAGACCCTGAGGACACTCTGAATCAATATGTAATAACAGTGGTGCGGTATGAAGCTTCCATTCCATCAGAGCAGCTCTGTGACATTGATTTGTGCCACAGAATAAGTGGGAAGCTTTTCTCTCTGTAAATCCACTTCCTAACCTGGCAGACTTTTACAGCATGCAAGTGTCTGTGTGATATTAGTTCTAGTTTCTTCCATGTGTTCTGGCAGGGATATGTATCTAGTCCTCTTTGCTGAGAGTACTTCTCAATTAGAAGTGTTTTGGTTTTGGGTTTTTGTTTTTTCTGGAAGAGCTTTATTTGGGAAAAAAAGTTAATTTTAATGACAGTTTTATGGTGTTCAAATATTAAAGTCTTTTCTTAGCGAAGATACATGTGTGCAGGGTTCTGGGAATCAGTAGAAATTATGTTAGCAAGAACATAGGTTTTGTTCATATGTTGGGAAAGCCAGTGCTGCCATTGAGTATAACTCTAAACAAAAATAAGCTGAGTACTAATTTTCAGTCACAGGCCACCCAACTGAGAAATGTTCTCACCATCACCATATCAACAATTTTGACTGTGAGAAGTCACGTGCGTTGGAGTCAGACTCAGACTCATCTCACCATCTTCAGCTGTCCAACCTCAGCACCATCAACTTGACGCTGAGTCTCTCTGTATAGAGGAATTTAGGATGGAATGAACCATCATAGTTCTTGTGGAAACATGAGGTTTATTATCTGTTTCTATCCACAGGGTTCTAAGGGAGCCCAAAAGTGCCACTTGCAGTGTAGACACCCAGTACCAGCCTAGATAAATCCTGTGTTTGACCCCTGAGATACTCTGTAGGTCTCCAGACTCCCAGTCTTACCTCCCACTCACCTGGGTGCAGTGCACACTGTATATATAGCACCAATCCCTGCTCAGCCTGTCTTAATTAATAACAGCTTTATTATCTGATAGGCCCCAACCGAATATAACCTGTGACACAGAAGGCTCCTGCCCTAAAGATGTTTCCCTGTAGACAGATGGCAAGCAGAAAATATGCCAGAAATGCTCTGCCTCCGAAGCTTCCCTTTCAAGCATTGCTGGCTGGTGTGGGTGCCAGTTACAGAAGAGTTCTTCAAGGCTAAGGCAGCATGGAAAACCTGCAAGGGAAAAACACGAAACCAAACAAGGGAAAAAGACCCAAGCAATTAGTACTCTCCAGCGAGGGTTTTATTTCAGCCCGTCGCTCTCCCTCTTTGCTTAGCACTGTAGATACACTCATGTGGGAGAGCAGCTCTGCCCAGGGAGATGCAGCATCCACACAGGCAGGAAAAGGGGTGGGAGGCAGCACGTACTCAGCTTAATTTTACCGACTCGAAACAGATTTCAGCAGCTGATGTCATGACTGGTATGAGGTTGGTGGGGACGTCGGCGGCAGAGGCAGTAATTAAACCCCTGGCATCCTCGCTGGAGGCACAGTCGTGTCCTGCTTCATCTGAAGCACAGTTGGTCTGACACAGCAGAAGCCTTTACGTAACCAGGCCAGATTTTCACTTTTGGAGCAACAGTTTCAGAAGAACTACAGAAACTACAGACAGAATTTGTCGCTACTTATGAGCAGGGGCGTGAGCGCACTTCTGTCGCCTCCTGTCTCGCACCTCGCTGGGTGACAAGTATGTCAGGGAGTGAGAGCTGGCCTTGCAGCTGACTACCAGGCTCCTGTTTGCGTTCCCATTTCCTCTGTGCTTTCGGTTGGGGTAGCAGAGGTTTGCACTGGCATGTGAGACATTTTCTTATTGCTCTCTACAACCGCAGTCGCATTTCAGAAGCGTTTTGGCACGTTGCCCTGCTGGCAGCCCACGATCGCTGTAGCAGGTTCTTAGGCTGAAATGTTTTTGTTACAATGCATTAGCCCATCTCTATTATTGCACAAACTTTTTCTTTCCCCTTCATCTGCTCTGGACATATCAGGAGGTATGAATCTTTTTCAGGGAATCTTTAATCTTTTTCAGCATTTGGAGTGAACCTGAATTAACACTTGTTAGGTGAAAAAGCTTAATTGGAAAGTGTGTTTCTTGGCTTGTTGTTCTGGCTGACACCATCTCTTGCAGACACAGTATTACAACAGCAGTAGTGCAGCAATACACTTACAACAGCTTGGTGCATGTAAACATGACTGTTTGAAGGGGGAAGAATCGTACTGACATGCCTTCTGACTCCTGATGTGGCCATTGTCTATCCCATGAGCGTGCTTTCCTTGTAGACACACTCACCCAGCGGCTTCCTGGAAAACAGAGGCTTAAAACTGATAAGCATTTTCTAACTACACTTAAAACTGTGGGATAATGAAAGTCAAATGCTTTAATTCACCGGTTCCCTTTTCAAGTAAAACCATTCAGCCGGAGTAAGAACAATAGATGACTCCCCGTGAGTTCATCAGCCGTAAATCCAGGGTATAAAGTAAAACAAACACATCATAAAACTTCTGCCTGGTTTTTTTCCCACCTGCTCTTTAGACAATTCATCATTTTTGGAAAGCTTATTAGTTCAAGACTTTAAAATAATGGGCTATACATGAGGAGCAAGTGTGATATGCAGGCAGAGGACACTGAGGTCTTGATTTGGAGCAGGGGTGGAAAATGTTGGCATCCTTGGCGAGGAATGAAGTGGGCCCCAGTAGGCTGGGGGGACATGTGTGGTTTGGGGATCACTGCCCAAGTTCAAAGCACTTATGTAGACACTTGCCTCTAATTATGTATTTAAACACAGACCCGAAGATCTTAAATACATGCACAACCCAAAACTCTAAGCCTGTCACCTCAACATGTGCCTGTGTGCTTTTCTGAGTCAAAGCCTGCACAGTGGGGTGGGTTTGGTGAGGCCATTGCTGGGATACAGGCTCATGATGATTGGGACCGGCAGGGCAGTGCTGGAGGCTTTTGTAGGAACTCACCACTGTCAGAGTCTGTAGAAGCCACAGTCTCCAATTAACACCCTTAATCTTATTATCTCAAGCCTTTTATCTTCACATTTTCTTGTCTATTTGTTTGTTTTCTTTAAATTTGTTTATAAATACCAAACTGAAAGTTTTTCTGGAAATGCTGGTATGGCTTTTAACTGCAAGAGTGATTCACAGAGAATAATTAATTCAAAGATCTTGGCATCTCTTTTCCTTGTAAAAAAGGTGGTGGATATTCTGTGATTTTCTTGTAAGATTTTTCCCCCTCAATGTTCATGTTTACACTCACACCCACACAGACTCACACACATTTGCAAATGCAGACACTTCCTCTTCTTTTGGAGCTTTTAAGTTCTGGAGCAGCACATCTGACCTGTACAATTAACCCTTTCTGCTATGTATCTCCTCTATTTATGTCTAAAAGCAAGACAGAGCTTTTGAGGTTGGTGTGGCTCATCTTACAGGTTTTTGTCCACACCTTAAACTTCCTGAGCTTCCTGCACTGAGCAGGCACATGCAAACAGCAAGGGAGATCTGTGCCCCGTGCTAACTCCTGCAGGAGTGGCAATTTCAGGCTCCATCTGGGAGGCTGCTGCTTGGCCTGGGTCAAACCAGGCATTTTTCTAAGGAATTAAACAGCACTGATTGTCTCCAGTGCCCAGGATTGTTCCTCAGTGTTGTTTAATTTATTAAATATTGCTGTTGATATAAAGGTTATAGCTTACTCTCATATTACTATCTGTTAGCAGCAAAAGGAGTGAGTTCTACCTCAGACTTTGTAAGCCCTCAGGATTACTCTTAGGCAGTAAATTAAGCCTGGACCTTGCAAGTCTGGAAAACAAACTCATATAGAGCATAAGGGGTAGAATTTCCCCATTGGTGCCATAAATGAAGTCTCTCATGAAACTTAGAGTGGCTCCTCACTGTAAACATCAGCAATACTTGAATTATTTGCTTATTAGAGCTCACAATTTCATTTGAAATTCAGGCACCTAAAGAAAAAAACAAGCTGCTAAACACCTTTGAAGAGTAAGACCTTATTTTTTCCCTTGTTCTGAAAAAAGGTCACTTCTGCAATGCCAGAACTTTTGTAGCTTAGTACTTTCCAATATTATTTCAGAAGTTAAAAGCTATGATGCTGCTTTTTAATCACCATCACAGTATGACAAAAATCCTACTTACTTTGCAGTGATGGTTGTATCATTGCAATACTGGCAACTCCCTTGGGACCTGTGCAAGGTAACAAGAAGGGTGGGGGCGAGCTGGGTTCAGCCAAATAAACACAAGGAGCCCATAGCAGAATATGGAGTCACTCTGTAATTATAGTCCAGGTTTTTTTCTGCCTTGTCTATGAAGCAGAGTCACTGGAATAGTAGAGCTTCTAAAAATTCAGGGAGGACCAAGATTATTATAACTAACTATAACAACTCTTGGCTCTTTGAGGGCATTTATTCAAATGTCTCCAAGTCCTTGCTCTTCACAAAGAGAGATAAATGTAATTATCACAGTTCTAAAGTGGGGAAAGATGAGGCTTAATTAACTACTTGTGGATATACGGCAAATGAGTAGCAGAGATGGGAACAGAAACCAGTTTTCCTGACTTCCTCTGCCAGCTGAATCCCAGTGCCACCTCTATCAAGTATGCACCATGGTGGGATAAGCAAGACAAAAGAATCATTGGGTCAAAGCCAAGACCACAGACAGTCCCAAGTCCAGCTCAGGTGTCTCTGGGATACACCTGGTCTGGCATTTAGTGAATGCAGCCTGACGTGAGGAACCTGCATGTTGTATGTGTGAGAGACAGGTTTGATTGTTGTAGTGTTGTCCTCCCAACAAGACTGAAGTTTACTTGTGGGCAGGAGTTACCTGCTGAGGCATCGCCCACCTGGCTGCTCTCTGCTGCCCCACCACTCCAGCGGTGCTAACCAGGGACTCCTGGCGTGATGCAAGTCAGTGGCTTAGGATGCATCCACAGTGGTACACACCCTACACCATCCACGGAGGGTTCTTGGTTTCCAGCCTCTGTCGCTTTTGTTCCAATGGCAGGAATGTTCATGCAGGCTCAGACAGGACCTGTGGCCACTGAGCCATGCACTGGGAGACTCCTTGTTCCAGAAAACTGAGCCACACGCCTGGAAGAAGAGGCTGTACTAGGAGGTGCAGAGATGAGATAAGCCAGGCACTGATTCCTCAAAGGCAGCATTTAGCTGTTGTTTTCCCAAAAGGCTGATGACAGAGAAGGATAGCTTTAAAGTGTTCTGTTCTGAGTAAACAGTGCCAAAGCAGAGGAAGGGATCTCTCTTTCACCCCTCTCGCTGACTTTGGGGCAGGAATATTTAAACTCTCTTTTTCCTCAATGCTTACACAGCCTGGGTGCTGTGTCTTCCTTAGGCACCGCCAGCTGTAGCAGCTCTGGAAGTCAAGGTGCTCATGGCATCTCCTCAGGCTCTCTGTAGGTTTATCCACCCGTTTGTCTCAGGATTTTTTTTTTCCTATGGTTGTGATAGAAATCGTCGCAGCAGATGAGAATTCATTGCTATGCAACTGAGATCACTTTCCTGTTTGGGTCAAAATGTAACCTAGATCTTTGAGATTCCACTCACTGTGGCTTCCTGAGCACACTGGTGTGTGTCTGCAGCCATTCATCCAACTCCAGGAGGCAAATTAAGTTAAAATGCTCAGAACAAGTTTTTTCTGGCTTTTACCCATGACACTATGTTGCAGCAGTGAGGCTTTCTAGACAAGAAGGTATTTCTATTCCAGGCTGAAATAACAGGCTTTAGCACAGCCAGCAGGTGTCTTGCTGCTCACAGCCTGGGCAATACCTGCTTTTGCTGGGAGTGGAAGTAGGTACAACTGTGGCAAGGGGTGACTTTGATGGCAGAGGGAAACCTGCAAATGGGAATCATAGCTTTTACTTCCAGCCACAATCAGAAGACCTATTTAGCGTTTGTTCAGCTTCCTATAGGACAATGTTATTTTTATCCCACTAAAGCTTAAGGGCGAGCAAAGAAACCTTTGAAAACTTGCTGTCTTAACTAGGTTGAGTCGAAGGGGTCACTGACCACTGGATGCTACATGCAAATGCATTCATGTACATGTATGTGTCTTCATGAAGGGTCTCCAGTGTGACTTTATATTCAGGGCTTTCAGGTCAGATGGCACTTAAAGACACTCAAGTGCTTGAAGAGAGAAGTGGAGACTCTGACTCAGTGTTTGGGTGGCAGCCTGATCCATCACCTAGATACTTTTTTCCAAGGAGAAATTTCAAAACAGATGTCATTAAAGTGATTATTTGTGAGAAACAGCCTGAAGACTGGAGGGAGGGAGAAGGGAGGGAGGCAGGGAGAGAGGAGGAGCAGCAGCCATCACCTGAAGGTGCTGTGGGTGGAGATGCTGCTGCAGCTCTCCTGCGTCCCCTTCCACTGTGCAGATATCAACAGCTGTAAGAGGAGCCCTGGGTGTAGCTCAGGTTTTGCTGTCATCACTGATTCAAGAAGCTATTCTGGAATGCCACCTGCTGGCATTTTTCCTGTTAACTACCCTAGAGATGAACTGTTTTGTGGTTGAGTCCCAAGCCTGGAAGCAAAGAGACAAAGTTGACCTTTTCAGCCCTTTTCAGTGAATGTCCTTCTTGTTTTTTTGGAAAGCGATTGCCCTGAGGCCCTGTGAAAAGTCCAGTTATGTAAGGGGGGGGACTTGTTATGTGGGACTGAGACAGGGGATGCCGATGCCAGGAGAAGTGATGAGAATGGACGTGGGTGAAAGAAACAAGATAAAAAGTAAAACAAGAGAGAAAAAAGTCTGCAGGCACTAGTGAGGGATAAATGAGGTCTTCCATCGACCACCAGTGTAGATGGCCCTTAAAAAAGAGCATTTAGGTCCATGATTTTGCTTTTTCCATCGAAGTTTATATGGCAGTGATTTAAAAAACCCCAACATCTTTTTAGTTTTTAGCTGAAAAACTCTAAATTAGAAAGGAAGAGGAGGCACAGCTTCTGACTGCTCTGCTTTTTGGCACCAACACCAAAATATGCAGTGCTGATGTTTACAATCCCTGACAGTCCCAACAGCCAGCCCAAAGCAAAGCTGTAAGGCCTGTAGTGGTCAGTTGCCCTCATTCACACAGCAGGGAGAGCTCTGCATGCTGCTGCTGCATGCAATGGCAGTAAACCTCCCAGCTGCCATTCTCCTCATGGACACACTGTCCTGCTTCTTCTCCAGCTTCCTGGCTGGGACCTGCTGCAGCTTTGAGGTTCCAGTGAAAAAACCCCAACAAACTCCCAAAGCAGCCAGAGGGTCCTAAGTGCTCTGAGCAGCCTCCACCCAACCCTCTACCCAGCAGCTTTATTTGAGCCCAGCCCTGGGCTGCCTCACAGGTGGGTTGGTCTCTGCTGTCTGGATGGGCCCTTGAGGGGATGTCTTGTAGCTTGTCTCCAACCTCCTTCAATGATTGCACCCCCAAGTGACCCCTGGCTTGCTGCCACCCGTTTACTTGTTTGATGGAAGCTGCTACCAGTGCCCAGCTCTGAGCGGGGACTGTGCTGTGGGTGAGAGCACAGCCTGTGCTGGGTCTCCTTGTCCCCCTTCGGGGAACAATGCTGCTCCCTGACATAGATAAATGCTACTGATACTCTTCCATTTCTGGTCACTCTGGTAACTATCTCTTCCAGGGTTTTTTTCAACAGAAGGTCCTCCCATTACATTTTTAATATATATGTATATTTCTATAGTATATTTCTTCTGTTCTCAGGATGGGCCGACAAATTTTCTTTTAGTAAGTGCTGTGAATGAAATGGTTTCTCTGAAAATCACTGTGCTGAATGATGGTGAAATCTTGCTGTCTGTGACTGCCACAGATGAGTAGTTTTGAGCAACAACCTCTAGCCTTATCCAAGACACTAAGATCCCTAGATAGTTTAGCTGGGAGGCCTTGGCTTCGCATTTATCCTTCTGGTCTAAGCTCTTCTTCAAGCTTTTGTTTTAAGAGACCGGTGAACTTCTGGGCATAAGTCTGATTCTCACTGATGGTTGGGAGAGCAGAAATGTAACTGAACAAGGCTGTTGTGCTGCTATGCATCCAATGGTCTGAGTTAATCATCCATACCTGAAGAGATCCTGCTGGCATCTCTGAAAAGCCTCCTGCTCATGGTCAAGCAGGGGAGGCTACTAGGACTTTGAGGGGGTTTGTTTGGGTTTACATATTTATTTCTTTTTGTGTTGGATGTAGAAGTTGATGTATAAAGGATTTATCTGGCATGTGGAGCAGCCTTTGGAAGTGGAGCTTCTTCAGTATGTTGTACTTAGGGTGTGAGCACAGCATAATGGCTTTTAATATTTGGAGTTTTATGAAGTGATTGTGATGGCCTCTCCCCCAGTTAAGCTGGAATTCTTTCAGACACTTTCACTATCTGTTGTACAGCATATTGCAGAAAAAAGAGCTTTTACTTCTGTGCCTTATCACCCAGGGCTCTCCTTTCAGGTGAGCACTGCCAAGTGGCAGATGTGCTCCTGCAGAACACTCACATGCCTTGAGAGCATATCTCTGGCTCAGCAGCTTTCTCTGACTGGGAAAGTGCTCTTTTTGTGGGTAAAATATGAGGAGATTTGTAGCCTCCACTGATATAATGTGATCCAGCCATGACAGTCCTTTCATCGTAATGAATGATGGATCTTGTTATTATTATTATTACTCTGTATTTATTTATTACTCTGTTATTATTATTACTCTTGTATTATTATTACTCTGTTTTACTACTGTAACAGGTAGGTTTGAGCTATGCTTGCCACAAAGGATGAACGTGTTAGGAAGGATGACACTGGAGCTGTTATGGTTCATACCTTCTTAAGAAAAACCTCCCTACATGTAAGGTGTGGGCTGTTTTATGCTCGTGGAAAATGCCATAAGAAAAACCCCAAACCTTTGCTGTTCGAGTTTGCTCTTTACAGTGAATATTTCCTAACTTTTGAATTTGAAATTCCTATATTCTGCTTCTCACGTTGTTGGTAAGTTCTGTGTGGAAATATCTGTGGTCAGAGCAAGTCTTTCAGCAATTGGCATGAGCCCTGATTCTCCTTGATTCACAGCAGGTGAGTTTTTCAAAGTAGGTCTAAGGTCTGCTGGTGTTTTAACGCAGGAGATTTGCAGGACCATGTGGCAGGCAGGCAGATTATGTAGCCTATAAATAACCACTATTGTAGTAATAGCCAGTGTCTTTAAAAAAAATACACTTGATGAGAATGAGCCTGTGTTTATCTGTCGGACCTGACTCTGTCACTTTTACAAACTTTCAAACAAAACGAGTCATGATATACCTCAACTTGTGTTTGAGCTTCTGAAGCTGATGAGAGAGGTGTGGGGGCTGACTGGCCAATTGTCTGTGTCTTGCATGGCCCACTTTATGTGCCAGTAGGGTGCCTTAGTCTGTGAGACTGCCAAAGCCCCGTGCTGATGGCACTTTCACGCATTTGGAAGCTGTAATGCAGGAGAAAAGGATGTTGTCCTATTATCCGGAGAGCTGATAGTTCAGCTGGCTTCCCGGGCATGACAGCAAGCTCACAGTGATGGCACTACTGAGGCTTTGTGGATTCTGACTGTAGACAAGCCTCAACAGAATAACCAGATCAAAACTGCTAACACCATAAGTTTAGCTTAAAAATTAATTAGTAGGAAGAAGGAAAAGGAGGAAGGGCGGGCACTGCTTTGATGATTGAATTGCAAAAAAATAGCACCATGATAACCCTGAAGGGTGTTTGGGCTCAGACAACATGAAGTTTGGAAATATGTGGAAAATCTGTTAAGAGGCACCTCTCCAATGTGCACAGGGTTTGGACTCTTACTGGCTTTTTCTGACACTTTGTGAGAGCTCAGTCCCCATCAATCTGCTGTTAATAATTTTTTAAGAGGTGGCTGATCATGCTTCTGGCCTTTCTGGATGCTTCTGATGTTCTGAGGCTTAGATTGGATATTAGGAAACATTTCTTCACTGAAATCATTGCCCAGCCCTGGCATAGCCTGCCCAGAGAAGTGGTGGAGTCACCATCCCTGGATGTGACTCAAAAGCTACACAAAAGCATCTACACAAAAGCTGTGTAGATGGGGCACTTGAAAACACAGTTTAGTGCTGGGTTAACATTTGGTCTCTATGATCTTAGAGGTCTTTTCCAGCCTAAACAATTCTAATATTCTACATTGCCCAAGGAAAGGATTCCAGCCCCTCCAAAAAACAAGCCAAAGGACAGGATAAGGCATCTCTGGTCCAAAACACAGGTTAGCCCAAATCACCAGCTGCTCTGGGGATAGGTTCATCTGCAGGAGCAGGCAGGCCTCCAGTGGTGGGTGGCAGGGCCTGGGAACATTTGTGTGTTGAAAAAGGCTTCTGTGAGAAATTGCATTTCACCTTCTTGAGATGTAAAGCCCTTGTGTTCAGCTGGCTTTCCGTGGACATACCTGGTCTCCAGCTTGAAGGAATAAAAACACTACTGCATGACTCTGGGGAGGCTGCACAGTGAGGATCTGGATGCTTGGGTGTGCATGTAATGTCTTCAGTAACCTGCATTTACTGTAGGCAAAAATTACACCATTGTTTGCAGTTATGGCTTCCTAATTCTTCCTGCTAGAGCTCCCTTTTTTCTCTTCTGACTTCAGCAAAATTCCCACTTTGGCTGCAGTTTTCCCTTGTTGCTGCAATTTCCCATTGTTTCTTTCTTGCCTCGGGCTTAGTTTGTTTCTGCCAAGTTACAGTACAGAGGTCTCTATGGTTTTGACTAAGTTTAGGAGGGAACTGATGTTTTGACTCAGATTTTTGTCTGAAATAATTTTTCATTATTTGAACACTTCCATGTTCTGAAAGGCAGCCTCAAAATTTGTCTGGAAGATGAACAGAGTAAAGGATGTGCTTTTTTGCCTTCAGGAAGTAGCCAAATAATTCTGCTGAATTATAGGTCTGAAAATACTTTTGTACATCCTTGTGGGAGAGGAGAGGGTAGACATTGGCAGAAGCCTTTGCAAGTGGTATTTCCTCTCAGGGAAAGGGGATGGGAGCAACTGTATGGAGTACTGAGAATGAGACAGATGAGCAGATGGAGAAGCAAGGATAAGGGATGTGGGAAGGAGGGTGAATGAAGCTTGTGTGGTAACATACAAACACGAGAATCACTTAAAGGGACTGCTGCCTAAAATTTGCCACAACATTTTCAACCTCTACGCTTCTATATGGCCAGCCAGAAGCCATGCAATTTGTTGCCAAAATTGTTCCCTGCCCTGGTTCACAGGAAGTGAACAGCTTCCAACTTGTGCCAGTATCTCACGTGGTTAAGACCTGCTTGATGTGGAGGTTTTTAGCAGAAATACCAATACTGATGTGAATGGAAATGCCTGCCTGAAGACAACAGAAAAACAGCAGAAGAAGGGTTAAAGGAGTGGCATGTATTAATTGCTGCAGAACCAGGCCATGTGCTTCATGCAAATAAATAACCACAGGACAAAACCCAGACTGGAGCCTTAGAGATAAGGTGACAAGATGATGACCCACAGTAGAGAAACTGTGAAATGCCCTGGCAAGGGTAACAAAAGACTCAGTTTCGCCTGAAACTCTTGAAGGGTGAGACACAAGATGACCATATCCACTGCTGAGGAGTATAAAGGATGTGTACAAAAATGAAGAGGAGCCCATCCCAGAGATGCAGAGGAGTGGTGGTGTTATCCTATGTGCTTCCTGCTGTACTTGGCTGATCCTGAGCAGATTGATGCATCCAGTCCTGTGCATGTGAGTATGTTGATGGGTGAGTGGGAGTGAGTAGGACCAACTTACTGGAATCTTTTTAATAGAAATCACCTTCCCTACCTCTAAGGTCTTGTAATGAGCTTTGTTCCACTCATTTCCCACAGTAATGAGACTAAAGGTTCTAGTTCTGCTAATAGTTCTTGTAGGAGGTGATAGATATTGTGACATTTTATATAAAACCCAGTTGCCTTTAAAAATATGTAGATAATTAGATTGCAAAGTTGCTATGTCAAAGGAGTATTCCTACTAAAGTGAGGCACTCAGCTGCTGTGAATGGAAGTTGTCTGTTTAATCTTCATGCTGCTCTCTTATAGGAAAGCTACTGCCATCCAAATGTTTCTCATTTTCTAAATGCTCAGCTTGAGAGATGCATTGAATGCTGCCAATTATAGGTGACACTACTGCATTGAAGCGTATAAAGTGCCACAAAAAAAAAGTACCAGAAAGAAAATCAGGCCACCCGAGTTACCTCTCAAACAGGCTTTCTGCATGAGAGGTTCTGGCTGACCTGGATGATGCAGCTATAAATGAAGGCAGCTCTCTGCTCCCACAGAAGTAAAGAGAAACTTGTGCTCTGATCACCACTCAGGTGCCCTTCCTCCCTTCTGTCTCTGTTTCTGGCCCTGCTGGTGGCTGTGTGAGCTCTGCAAAACAGCCACCTGTACGCAGTGAGGGCTTAGAGACAACTCCACTGCTGTCAATGCAAGGGGCTGGCTTTTGCTTTTGTCATGGAGTTGTGGGGACAGAAACAATTAAATGCTCGTGAAGCATTCCCAGATCATAGTGATGAGGTATCCAGGAGAATAATATGTCTGTGTTCTTAAAATCAATAAGGATAGAGAAGTGACAGTGAGCAAACAGGGTGCTGAATGAGTGCTCTTGGTTTTGTCATTCCTTCTGTGGTTAAGGAGGACATGGGAGTGTCCTGTGAGCAACAGTAATGCCATGGCATTGAATAGAATAACCTTCATGCAATTAAGAAGTTTATAAATTGAAGATACCCAGCTGTATAAACGTGTCTTTGTTCGTTGCTGCTCAGCTCTGCTGTTTCCCTCATCTCTTCACAGCCATCCTGTTTGAAGGGGTGGGTTGTGCAGGTGAGTTTCTGTTTCCTTGTGCCTTCCTGCTGCCGTGCTCCTGATCTGGTGCTGTGGATGCTGTCTGCCAGACTTTGAGCACTCCTGCAGGCAGATCCTTGGGCTGTTTTTGAAGAAGGAAAATTTACCAGTCTTTAACCAGCAAGTGAGAACATCTGGGGGTAATATTTTTTATTACTTCTTAGAAGTTCAGTTTAGAGAAAGAAGTGCATTGTCTTTTACCCTCTTTCTCTCACGAGAGTTAGCAGGGCTTAGTTTGAGTTACTTAAATGTTTGAAATAATGTTCATAATCTAGAGTTCAATGAAAAGATTTGGTGATCAGTCATGATTTTTAGCATGGCAGCTTAAAGTCTGGTTGAAAATTTGAGGGTAGTGAGTTCTTTACTCTTCTTGTTCCCTCAAACGTAGGGATATTTCCCTGCTACCAAACGATGGATCTGTTCTGCTCTCCAACAATAAAAAGCAGATGATTTTCCTTCTTAAAATACCCAAAGGGGATTGCTAACACAGATCCTCTTCACTGTGTGTCCATCCTAATGTGCACAGCCAAATCCCATTCCTTCTAGCAGCAAGGAAAGGTAAATCCCTGGCATTGAGGGCACTCAGATTAACCCACTGCAGGATTAGGATGCTTGAGCTGTTGTTAGAAGATTAGTATATTTGGTTGTCAACACTTGCTGAACTTGGCCTGAAAATTATTTCCAATGAGATCACTGACTCATGGGTGCCAGTTTGCCCAGCACATTGGGAAAGCCTGGAGTTAAAGCAAGTGGCCCCAAGGATTAAACTGGAGCACTGAGTGTGTAGAGTATCTTCAGGATTTAAACCCATCATTGCTACGGGTGGGGACAAAAGGCTCTGGCAGACTGATTGTAATATCTGAGCTCCTGCCTTGCTGGGGAGGTGTTTCTGGGGCTTTGCTTTCTGGAGTTTCCTGCTGATGACAGTGTGTGCCATTAGGTGGGTGAGCTGCCCACAGATGAACTTTTCTCAGTTCCTGCACTGTGCAAAATGAGTTTATTTTGAGGACAGGGCCTCCACAGGGGCGCCTCTAAGTAGAAAGCAATTGGCTTCCACTTCCTGTTCTGGGACTCAAACTGTCTGTGCTCATAATGTTTTATTTCAGCTACTAGCAGGAGGATTCATGTTGAGGGTTTTTTAAAAATATAGGATCTTCCTCTTGTCAGCAGGGCATTAATACCAGCACAAAGTCTGCTCATGCCAGCTCATCACCTTGTAAATGCTTACATGGCTTTCCAGTGCATGGGGCAGTGACAGTGGAGCTCTGGTCCCAGCACAGCCAGTCCTGCTCTGGTGTGTGCACTGGCGTCTGAGGTGCCCTGCTGCTGGTGGGGCATGTCTTGGTGCTGCAGAGAGTGTGCATGGGGAGGGATGGGCATGGTAGGTCTCTCCTTCTGGAAAAACAGCTTTTCTGCCTGTTTATTTTCTTCTTCTGTTAAAACAAATGAGGGCTCTAAATTAGAGTCGATAGACCCTTTAAAGATTTTTGGTAATACAGGAGGAGCCTGTATTTTCCTGTTTTTAGTGGAAAACTATCCTGATGGCAAAATAACTGTTAGTTGGAAACTGTTTTTCTCTATCATGAGCAAGATGAATATAAACTTGTATTTGATTCAAAGCAACTTGTCTTGAAAAGTACCAACCACTGTTTATGTCATGGAATTGGTTCCAGTGATCAAGCAGCATATCTGGATTTCAAGACACATCCTTGTGTAAACATGGATTGTATCATGCTTCTCTTTGTGCATACAAACATTAGCAGCCATTTCTTGTCTGAAATGAATATAACTGCATTTGCCACTCCTCTTACAATATAATTTTATTTCCTCAACAGGCCAGCAAAGATTTCCAAACCCATGTTGAAGAAATAAGCCTAATAGTTCTCTCAGAGAAGATACACTATAGAAAGGTAGGGCCTTTCCACAAAAGCTTCCTTTGAGTTTAACTCTGGTATCTTAAAGCTACAGCTGTCCTGAGGATTCCCACTTTGGGAATGCTGTGCAGACTAGTGAAGCAACAGACATTCAATTTTAATAACTTTATAAACACTAAGCACATTGCTCTGTATTTTATGAATGTACTTGAGGGGACTTTGTAGAGCTGCATGACAAAATAATTTTGAATGTTTTATCCACGGCCTGTGTTGTGATTTATTCTGAGAGAACCCAAAACCTTCTGAAACCCAGAATGTGAGCTTTAAGTTTCTGCCTGGATTACTGAGTTTGGCCAGAGGTCAAGGCCACCACTGTGGTGGAATTGCTTCCAGTTGTCTCACTGCAAATAGAGATGCATTATGGAATAACCAGCAAGAACATGGGACAGAAAGGTGTGTGTGTGAGGGGAGGTGGGGGTGTTTTGGTTCTTGTCCAATGTTTCTTGTCCACTTGTCCAATGTTTCCTGCATGCAGAACTTTCCCTAGATTTAGGTCAGCATGGACCTGGCTGACCAGCTGTGCCTAACAGGCACTTGTATGATAAAGTGGCCTGTGTTCAGTGAAGAATTTCAGGCCACCCATTTGCTGGATGAAAATGCAATGTTTGACACCATGGTGAGGTCATTTGGACTGTCTGATGAGTAAAGACACATACATGCCTATACACACTAGATATATATACCAGGACCTTAAATAAGATATGATCCAGTGTGGAAAAAGGTGCATTGTAGATTTTAATCTACTAGGAGGAGACTGTGTGTTTGTAACGGTTCTGCTTGTATTTCAGCCCATGCTTGCTGCAATAAGTGCTTATAAACTTGTGACTTGAAGGCAGTTTCTCGGATATGGGCAGAGTTACTGTGTATGTATCTAGGGGATTCACAAAGTGAAAAAAGGAGAGAAAAATGCCAATGCCACCTTGCTGTGAGCTCAGGCCTTTGTCTTCTTCAAGGAACATGCTATGCACCAGCAGCTCAAGCAGCTTTTGTTTTTGATCCATGTGTAGAGCACAACATGTTATCTGGCTAATAAGAAATAATCATACTTAAACCACTTTCCACATCAGAATACCTCCAGAGGGTGGACCTCAGAGTGCCTTCAAAGGGTGGACCCCACACCTACACTGATAAAGAGAGAGCAACAGTGCTGGCTGGATGCCCTGCTCTTCCCACGGCTGGCAAATCTGTGTTCATATAGGCTTTCCACCCCTATCTCAATGGCCAAGGAAGCTCTAGCTGGGTTAATTCCCAGCCCCATGATGTTGTTTCCAATGGGTAAAGATAGGTGCTGGTTAATTCACTGCCTTTGTATTTGACGTGGGGCAGTTCCCAGCCAGACTGTCTGCTTGGTAAGCACTGTGGCTGCGCAAGGTAAATTACACTTTGACGCTGAAAAACATTTAAAATTGTCTATAAAAGTTTAAATTTGAGAGGAAACAAGCAGAAATATAAAATGAAAGGAGTGGATGTGGTGAGACTGTGGTTTTGTAGCAGACAGAGGTGCAGGCAGAGACTGATCAGCTTGCATGGTTTGCACTGCTTCTGTGGGATGGGCTTGCATTGCGGGGCAGGAGCCTTTTCTATAGCAAAGAAAAAAAAATTACTTGTGACCCAATCTCCATCTATAGGAAGAACTGAAGATGCTCACAGGATGGAGACGATTTATCTATGTTATTTATGGTTAAACTGGGTCTTGGAGTTCTTTTTCAACCTAAACTTTTCTGTGGTTCTGTGTATTACTTCTCTGTGTTCATCCCTGGAAATGTTCCAGGCCAGGCTGAATGGGGCTTTGAGTAACCTGGTCTAGTAGAAGGCAGGGGGTTTGTTGGAACCACATGATCTTTCAGGTCCCTTCCAATTCAAACCACTTTTATCTCCATCTTCCCCAAACCCCAAATCCAGTCTCTTTCTCCAGCACACCTGCCAGGATCTCCCACTCAGGAGTGCTAAGATTTTGAGATTAAATATTTTGCATTAAGTGCTCGGTTTTCCTCCTCCTGGCAGGGATGGGGAAGGACAAAGCAGGAAAGAGCCCAGAGCATGCACTCATTAGTTTCTGTCTGCCAACAAGTTGGGAGCGTGCAACGTTATACAAAATGTCTGGCTGTTATAAAAGACTTTGGTTAAGTAATCACATTTCTCTTGCATAAGTGCTTGTTTTTGGGAAGCTTTAGTCAATTGGAGGCTGGAGCAGCACACGGACAGAGAGCACGTCTCACTTCTGTGAGTTTTTATTTTTCTTTTAATAATAAGTGATTATTAATCTGCTGAGAATTGTATAAAAATCTCTTTAGATAAGGTTAGGAGGCGGAGACTCCCCAGCGCTGCTTGTAGCTGAACCACAGCTGTAAAACGCTGCCATAAAGCCTGTGTGGATTCCTGTGAGTAATGTTTCTGATTCTCCTAATGGGTGTTTGTGACTGGGGACTGCAGGCAGGAAATGTTGCAGTCGTTTATTGCAAGCAATAAGTTTTAGAGGGAGGCAGGAGGTGAGAGACACAAGTGAAACTATTGACCTGTTAAATAAGGCTTTCCTCCTAGACTTCCGTAAGCAAACATGGGTTTCTCTGAAGCTGGGCAATCAAGGTTCTTCCAAATATGCTAAGGAAAAAGAAATGTGATGCTGAAGTCAACTACAGGACTATGGGAGGACAGAGTTTTCGCCTGACAGGGAGATCACAGGACCATCCAGTCCTGTGTAGTGGTTTGGAGCAGGAAAATGTCCTATTCTTATATTCTTTCCTTGGTCATTGAGAAGTGTACTGTGATATTTTTCTCCTACGTTTTCACGGCTTCCAGAAATCTGCAGGTCAGTTATTTCCTGAGCCAGAAATGGTACCTCTAATAGTACAATACAATAGTAAAACACAATGGTACAATAGTGGATTTTTCTTTTCAGAATTTGCTAATCCAGTGTATCTGTTGAAGACATGATGCTCTGCACTGACACAAATCTAGTTGGGATTTCATATCTTGCATTCTTCCACATAGAATTTTAATTTTTATTTTTTAAAAGGGTGTTTTTTTCTGTTAAGATAGAACTGAAAAGGAAAAAACATGAATAGATTCACAGAAACCAGAATTTCCCTTCCCACTTCCTTTTGACGTGTCTGGATGCAGCGAGTTCTGTGAACAAAGCCTGGAACTATGAAGCAATCCACTGAAGTGGGAACTGGAATTTATTGTTCATGACTGAGCAATGTGAAACAACTCAATTGTTACTTCTGCCAACCCTGGAAAGCATTGAAGTGCCACTGTAGAGAGAAAGTAGCTAAGTGCTGAGCTGTGAGGAGAAATAAAGCTGTTGCCTATAGCTGGGTGTGCCTATGCCTACTCTTAGAGGTAGCACTGAACTTCTCTGGGATAGAATAAATGCTGGACTAATGGAAATCACTTGGGAAAGCTCAAGTCACAACTTACTAATCTTGAAGAATTGTAGAATGTGGATTTTATAGCCTGTAAAATTCTCGAGACCTGCTAAAGCACTTAAAGCTTATTTGCAGCCAGTAGATGAGGAGGTAATACCACCATGAAAAGAAGTTAATTTGTCAGAGTTATAGGATTAGAGAGGTAAATGTGAGAATTTATGTTGAACTAAAAGCCACTTGGCTGCAAAGTTAAGACTTCAGCCGGTGCCTTCTGGAGACTGACCTGGAACAGAGACTAGACAGAGCAAGAGGATAAAGTAAATATTTATTAAAAGGCCTCAATGGGTATGCCTGGGCCACACAAGAGCCCAGCTGGACCACACCCAAGATGAACACCAAAATAGTCACAAAATGGACGCCTGATCACGAGGTTTCACACTTTGATAAGTTCTGGTCCATTAGCATATTGGAGTTAATTGTCCAATTATAGCTTCAGGTTATGAAGCTCCATTTTCCTTGTTTTTCTCTCTTCATCATTGGTTTTTTTTTGGGCCTAAAAGTTGCATCAGTTGTCCTTGGTACCAAGCTAGAAAAGGAACTGTTCTATCTCCTGCCTCTGTGAAGAGAGCTTGGTAGCACTTAATATGAAACCCAGAACTACACACTAAAACAGCACACAATCTGAAAAATATAAAAAAACTAAAACTTTAGGCATCACAACATTTTCATATTTGCCTCCTAGAGTGGGCAAAATTGATAAGCCTGTTTTCTTCAGTAAAACTGCAACCGTGATGCCAGATAAGCCAATTTTGTAGGCTAATTATTTAGGCCTTTGTGAAAACCTTAGGCAAAGCTAAGTTATGGCTCATGCAATGGAGGGTGGCAGAGCAGATGGCTCTCCCAAAGCTTCCCATTTCCATTCTGCAAGTTCTCACGAGAACTCTTCAAATGGAGATGCTCCTAGCCCATGCAAAGGCCTGTTCAGTTCTAATGAAAACTCCACAAATAAAAGTTGACAGTTAAAATTTGTGAATTTACAACATTATTTCTGAAACAGTCTCTGGGATGTGGAACAAATCCAGGCTTCCTTTAGGATAAGCCAACAATATCTCTAATGTGTTTCAGAATAAGATGGATGCTCTACAGAAGTTGAAGATTTTGGTGATGTTCCTGTCTCTGGCTACTTTCACGGTCATGGTGATCTTGAATGCTGGAAACGCCACTGGGACTTTCAAAGGTAATGCAAGCAATTTTTTTTTTGTTCAGAGGTGGGTTTCATGCTTTATGTCATGCAATGATACAAGGTGGCTTAGATGAGATAGATGTGTTTGCTATCTCATCAACTTGTTCTGTGAAAGGTGGAGGTAGCTGGTGCATCCTCCGGGTGTTGCAGCCAAATGCCTGAACCCTATCCAGTCCCTTGAAATCCAAGTAAAAGTCCCCACTGAGCCTGGATCTAGTGGTGGTTGAAAGGCAGTCTGTGCATACCCTTTTACCCCTGGTGGAAGATGTTCAAGCTGCTGCTGTGGGTTTGTAAATGACAGTGGTGCTGTGTTTGAACATTACCTAGCTGAATCTGCCAGGAACTGCCATCCTGCTATCCTCTGGATTACACAGACAGCTGTTCTTTCTGGATCTGTGTAAAAGGGAAGGTGTGTGGTGTTCCCAATAAGGGACAGTGATCCCATAATGGATGTCTAAACCAACTGCAGCACATGGCTGGTTTGCACCAAGGGCGTGCTCTCATCATCCTTGAACCCACTGAGGTAGAGAGGAAGACTGAACATTGAGGAAAACCATTGGTCCTCCCCCATCCTTTGGATGCAATAACACTTGTCTGCAATAACATTCACCACCACAGGTCTGTTCAGGACAACCCCTGGAAACATCTCGGACAAGTACAGCACTGATTTCACACCAGCTGGCTGGACTTTCCTCATCTGGAATGTCATCTACACCTGGCAGCTTGCCTGGCTTCTCTATGCTTTGTCAGGGATCTGTCGAAGGTATTTTCCCTATTTACTGTTTACAGTACAAATGAGAAGGGACAATGCCTCTTCCCTTTTGAAGTAGCTCAGTCTCTTACCTGCCTTTTTGGGGTTTGTAGTAAGAGCAAACCCGTTGCCATTTATCTTGACTTGACACATTGAAGCTCTGTGGCTGGAGCATCTCTTGTGTCCAGCATCCAAAGCTGGGAAGCAGTTTGGAGGTGTACATGAACTCCTCTAAAGTGTGGACAGGTATCAAAGTGTGCAAACTCCTCTATGGGGCCTCGTTTCCAGCAGATTTACCCAGTACCTGCAGTTACCCACTGCTAGAGACTGAGAGTCCACAGGGGAAAATGAATGGATTTTGGAGCTAATGCTTTGAGTTTACATTCTGTTAGAGATCAAACAGCCAGCACTGGGGAGTCTCTTGGTTTGTTGAACCAGACTGGAAAGTTTTCCTGGGGCTATGAGATCGATAACTGCCTGATGGGGAAAGCCATAGGTGTTTCTGTATGGTATCAGAGAATGACACAAGTCTGATTCAAGACAAAATGTTCCATTCCAATGTCAGGTCCCTCCTAATATAAGGAAAATGAGGCCAGAAAAGTTTTTTTGGTCAATGCAGGCATTGTTTTCCTTTCTCCATACCCACTTTCTCCTGGCAGGAATGAACTTGGATATGCCTTCATAAAGCCAGACTTGCTGCCAATTCCTTTTTATGTGGCGTGGTGTCTGAATAATGGCCTCAACGTTGGATGGCTCTTTCTGTGGGACCGAGAGTAAGTTGTCTTCTGTTACAAATTCCTTCTAACACTCTTTATGGGATCACCCCAGTATTTTTTTTTCTCTATGGTTTTTATTCCTCTGTGTATGAACACTTAATCACACCTGTAAAACTCTATGCCAGGCTTTGACAAAATGTAGCCTTCATAAGAGTTTGGGGGTTTTGCATTATGTTATCATCTTGCCCATGAAACAGATTGGTCATTGAAGTCTAAGATCTCCTCAAAACTGCTGTTCTTCTACATTTTTACCTCCACAGGTAAGACAGGAGCCATGCCTCTCTTCATTAATGCAGTTAAGCTCCTTGCCTTGGATTGTTTCCATAATGATGGTCACATTAAGGGCTTATGAGAGCACCACTGTCAATAGGTGAAGAAATCACTTGCAGTCAGGAAAACAGCTTTGTGATTAACAGAGTAAAACAGCAACAGCAATATGTCAAAATGAGGGCTATGTGTAGTGATTACCTTTATTAAAGGCTGATCAACTTAAAGCCAGTAAAGGCCAAACACTACAGCTACAAATTAGGGCACTGTGACACCACAGAGAAAAATATGATGTCTATTGTGTGTGTACATGTTCTTTGTCCTAGATACCTCCTTCCAGCCCTGGTGTTCCTGGCAGTCCTCTCTCTTACCACATGTGCCTCCCTGTTTGTTTCCCACCGAGCCTTGAGCATCCATTCCTCGTGGTTTGTGAAGGGTCACAAAGCTGAGCTCTGGCTCATCCGCATTCTGGTAGGTGGCTTTTGAGAAGCTGTGCTGTGGGTAAATGGTAAAAAAACCCCAACCTCTGTGCAGTGCTGGAGGTATCAGAGTGAATGATCCAGTGGCTATGATCCAAAACATAGCTAAGGAAAGATATCTGCCCGGCACAGAAAAGTTCCTAGCAACCCTCCTGGAAAGGCATCTACTTCTCTAGGCACAAATTGGGAGTGGGCTCTGTTCTTTGCACTTCCTGAAACACCAACATAACACACAGCTGGGCTGGATCTCTGGAGCCCCTTGGGGCTCCAAGGCTTCACCTTTTCTCTGGGTTGGGGGACTTTTCCTGCAGCTAGGTCCAGAAGGCTGGCTTAACTGCACCTGGGCCTACGGGTCACCAAAGACAAACAGAGATGACCTGTGTGTCACTCTTGTCCCCTTGCTGTGCTGCGTGGCAGGTCCAGAACGGGCTGGCACTGTATGTGACATGGACCAGCATCGCCACGCTGCTGAACCTCGCCGTCGTGCTGATCTACAAGTGGGACGTGCCCAATGAGAAAGCAACCACTGCTTCCCTGAGCATCCTGGCTCTCAGCCTGGTGATCTGGTATGTGACCCCAGGGGTCCCCACCGAGCCTCAGAAACCCCTTCCACCTCTCAGCAGTGGTGACCAACTGTTCCAATTCACTCATCACTTGTCCCTCTCCCAACACCGAGTACAAAGGCCTCTGTTATAATTCATGGCAGATGAACTGGGAGTCTGGGCAGAGCTTTTGTCCCCTGACCTCAGCAATGCCAATAAGAGTTGTGGGCCAGGAACACATTTTTGTGACTTTCATGAACCCAACCTGCCTGAGGTTTACAGGTGAGGGTGTGATACAGAAACCATATGAAACATGGCTTTATTTTTCCCTAAACTTACCTTAAATAAGTTATTGATGAATTTTTTGAATATTAGTAAATGAAAAATTTTGGACTCTTGTCCCAGCTGGCCCACAAAAACCCCAATTCTCCGTCTAATTCCTTTCTTGGGGAATGGAAAAAAAATACAGATAAAAGTCTTACTTTGGTCTCTCTTTTTCTTCACAGGTTTTATCTAGAAAACTACTTGCTTGACAAGTATGTCCGCTACAACCTCACAGTCTACCCCGTGGTCATAGCAGCTCTCGCTGGCAGCGCGTGCAGGAACAACTCATTTTCATCCCCACTGACCAATGATGTTTTTATAGGTGAATCTTTCTGAACTCCTGTAAAAGAAGGCCAGTAAACACTTCACCTCCTTCCTCTGTATTGAGAGCAGAGAGACTTGCCACTTGAAAAGCATTATTTGTTAATAGCAGGACAAGGGACATATTTGAAGGTATTAATTTAGCTAAGGAAAGAGAAGAGCAGAAATCATTGCCCATGAGCCTCGGGGCTGAACCCAAACCTTGTGCTGTCTCCAGTTCACTTCCCAGTGCAATATGTTTGTCCTGCAAACCTCCATCACCCACTTGGCTCCTCCAGCAGCTCCACCTGAAGTAGGCCAGGCCAAAGGAAAAGCAGGGCTGGGATGAAGGCTGTGGGCTTGCATTTGCCCTGTGTTTTTGGGTATATAGGAGCAGTGCATGAGCCTCTGACCCGTGGAGGGCTTCACAGTGCAAAACTCTTCTCATGCTCCTCTCCTATGCAGAGCTCAGGCTAGCCTTAACAAGTTTTCCTGGGATTATCTGGTTGCTGCCAGCCACTGTAGCAGAGTTGAGTGTAGTCATCCGTGGTGAAAGGGCTTAAGCTGTCCAAATTCTGTACAATCACAGTCTGGCAGAAGCTGTACCATTATGAGCAGTTTTATGCTGGCATGAAAAGGACTGAGCTGTGTGAACTCTGAATCCTGCTGAAACAGTTTGAGATGCCTATTCCCACCACGGGGTCAGCAGAAGGGAGCATGTTCCCACCCTTCAGCCTTCCCACTGCCACATACCAGTGGCTAAAGCTAAATTCTGGACTGGCATCACCATTGGAACTGCTCCAGTACAGTTCCCTTTGCTGAAAGTGCAGCTGGAGCCTGGTCATGTCTGAAAGCTCCCAGCAGGACTTGGCAAATCTTGTCTGCCCCAGAGGGGCACTGGAGGCTCATCTCCTGGTGGTTGTGGCCACCAGGAATGTGGAGGTGTGCGTGGTCTCTGGCAGGCAGCTCTGTTCCTGCAGTAGGT
Source organism: Polioptila caerulea (assembly GCA_013397295.1). Taxonomy (NCBI): domain Eukaryota; kingdom Metazoa; phylum Chordata; class Aves; order Passeriformes; family Certhiidae; genus Polioptila; species Polioptila caerulea. Next base: position 657,648 of record VYXF01010817.1, on the reverse strand, counting down.
ACATTTCTTACCAGCAAAACTTCATTCTTAGTGGTTCAGCTTGTTTGGCTGGTAGGACGAGAATGTGCTTTTCCTAAACTAGTACATGTTTCTTTATATAGTCCAACTATTCTTGGAGTATTTTGTTAATGTAATGTATTTTAACTCCTGTGTCCAGGAAGCCTCCCTCTTTTTAGACATTCCTTGACCTGGAATCATTGTGGAAGTTTCACTGTATAGCAGTAAAACTCAGAGAGGTACAACTCTGGGGGTAATGGATCCTGTACAGGCAATTGTGGTTTTTATCTCTTCCCCTGAATACCCCCTGTTCTGGGAGCTAAAGAGGCACTGTCTTTTTTAATGCTCTAACAAGTTTCTCTGTTTTTTCCCCAGTTGTTCTGCTGGCACTGACATGCTTGATCTTTGCTGTTCGGCTGGGACTAGTCACATGGAGACACTGGAAGAGACCTCTGGAAGCATCAGGATCCCGAGGCCCATCAGGCACAGTGGCCTGAGACCTCTGGCACTTTGTGGCCGATATTTGAAAGGGAGAAAAAAGAATTGTGCATGTGCTGTTTCTTCCTTCCTATATAATTTTCCTTGTGCTTTTCTTTCTTATTCTCCATTCCAAATGCAGATGTCTTGTGTCTGCAAGTGTGTCTTGCTCCTACATTTGCTCCTACTCACAACCCTGTCATGAATTCCTTTGTTTTTACCCTGAAAAAGTTCAGGAAAAGGTCCTGAGCAGCCCTGTGCACCTTTGTGATGCCTGGGCTGTGGCTCTCTTCTCCTGCCAGTGCAAGGAGGGCTGCCAACAGGCATCCAGCAGGCTTGCAGACAGAGTTGTTCTTGTTCTTTCCTTGATAGCTCACTTTGAAGTGCAGATCCAAGTGAACTGTCCCTGGGATTCCAGGGGAGCAGTGGGAGCTCTGTCATTCCCTTGGCCATCGGTGCTGAGCATTCTCACGCCCTGGTGCTGCCAACAGAGCTCCTGCAGGCAGCCACTGCTCCTTTTCCTGCTTCTCTTCAGCATGACAGGGGCAGATACTACAATTTGATATCTGCCTTTGCAGTGTCAGCTCTGTTGTTTGATATTCAAGGAGACAGGGGGAGTGACTGAAGATTTTTGACACAAATGTGTTGCCTTTCCCTGAGCTGTGCACAGCTTGGACTGGCTGGATGTCTCTCACTGGGGGAGGGTTTGTGGTGACTCTGGAAGGAGGTTAGATGTACAGATGAGCTCGTACCTGATCTGGGGTGAAGCCTGATGCTTCAAAGGAAGCCTGTTTAAAAAAAAAAAAAAAATTTAAAAAAGAAAAATTGAACCAGTAGAGCAAGTTCACCCTGGATCAGTGCTTTCTCATGTGGCTTCATCACTTCTGAGTTGGGATTAGGAAGCCTACAACTGGATTGACTGAATTTTTGGACCAGTGCCTCTCCTTCCTGTGCCTAATCAAGAGTTGGTGGTGCCTCACAGGTGTCTGGAAAGTGTTTGCACCAGGGAAAAGTGCTTTCAGATGTAGAACTTCTTGCAGTATTATTAACACAGCTAAATTCTAAAATAACATGTGCTATTGTTTACATTCAGCAAAAACCAAAAGGAGTGTACTGCAATTCCTCTCATCATTATGGTATGCTTTTTTAAAAATTTTCAAATAAATCAGCAAATTCTACCACTCTGCCACTAACTCTGTGATTCATCTACAGCAACTGTCCTGGCTCCCACCCCACTCATGCCCAGGGTTCCAGAGGGACTCTGGTCTCTTGCTGGGATCTCATGGATGTAGCTTCTTCCACTGATGATCAGCCTTAGAGATGAAGAGTTGGAGGATGTAGATTGCTAGGTATGATTTAAACTCCTTTGTCCAGCACACTGTTCATTAAGTTTGTATTTTATAAGCTCTGCCTCCCAAGAGCCCAGCTAATAAACTCCCAGCAGCCTCTCCATAAGCTGCCTTGTTTAATACAGGGGTTTTAAATCCACTGGCATGGGGATTAAGGGGTCCAGGCAAGGTGAGAAGTTGCTGTGAGGTTGTGCAGCAGTTAATGCTTGGGAAGGTTTTGCATCCTCCTGAACAAGACCACTGCAAACAGGTCCTGGACTGGGACAGACAGCTGCACTGCTTTTCCACAGGGTATTAAAAAATGCCTTCAGGAGGTTTCTTGGTGTCTGTACCTCATGTCTGTGCTGGCCAAATGACCAGAATCTGTATCAAAGAATGCAATTAATTATCTGGGGAGAGTTGACAGCGCTTTTGCAAAGGGAAGTCATGTCTCACAAACTTCTGAAGGGCTCAAAAAACACAGGCAAGGGTGAACAGTCTCTTACTTCCACTGGCTTCTACAGAGGCACAAAAGCTGTCACGAAAATCCAAGTCCCCCCACTGGAGATTAAAGCTTGGAAGCAGAGGGGGTTTCTCCAGGAGGGGAGGTTTCTGGTGCCATGTATCATGGGCTGGATGAGGTGATCACTAAAAACTAAGGGACTGCTTCATGATAGACAGTTATGTAGGATGGGAAAGGGGAAGGTAGACTGGGGAACTGCAAAATGTTGTTATGGAACTGAGAGAGGACAGAAGTCCTTGCAGGAGTGTACCAAATGATGCTGTGCTTCACTTTGCAAGTGACATGCTCTTACCTGGCCCCTGCCACTTGGGCACAAGAGTTTGGGCTATTGGCAGCCATTCTCACCCTGACAGTTCCACATCTGGCAGCAGCAGAGGTAAACCATGTATCAGGAACGGTAGAAAAGAGGAAAACTTTCAACACCCTCCTGCCTCTCTAAAGCTACTGTGCACCCACATCTTGTGGGCTTTGTGCATCTCTGGTCCTTGCACTCCCAGGAGATTATTAAGGGTTTGGGAAGAGCAATGGCATCAGGGAATGAGGAGCCTCCCTGCTCATCCATGCTCCCCAGAGCTGAGGAGCAGCTCAGGAATAAGAGCCCCTTCCCCATGGGCACCTTGGTGTGCTGGCACAGGGCTGGGTGCTGCTCTTCTCCCTGCTCTCACCACTCCAAAACCAGCTGTGAGGAGAGACTCAAAGGCCCTTTTCTGATGAGGTGCTGCAGCAGCACCCATTTAATCTTTGCAGACCTCACTGTGAGAAAGTCCCTGATGACTGCCCTGAAATGATAATGCTGGGCTACCCCAACCCTCATTTGGCCACCCACAAATAATTTCCTAGTCCCCAAAACCTTCTCCAAGCCCTATTTTCCCAGAGCTGTTGCAGACAGGGGTTCCCACAACTGTCCCAGCACACAAAGCTCCAGCCAGCTTTGGGAAAAATGGCTTTTCTTGCATCTGCAGCAGGAAGAGTAGCCTAAAAATAAACCACCTGCCCCCTTCTCTTTCAGTGGGCAGGGAGGAAAGCAGATGAAAAATAAGTGTGACCCTTCATCTTCCAGACTTGGGGATAAAGATAGCTTCAAGACTATTTTTAAAGGCTTTTTTTTTCTTTTTTCTTTTTTTTTTTCCCTGAAATGCCTTGTTTTGACTTGTCTTTCCAAAACCACCAGTACATGATTTTACCCACAAAAGATTTTTCTTTCAGCAGAGCTGCATTTCAGAAAGCTGGAAGCCTGCCAACCTTTTAGCAAAAAATAATCAGTCCAGCCTTTGTTTCCATGAGGGATTATGGGATTTGGGTGAATTTTACAGGATTTAAAATTTCTTGGAAAGCTGGTGGCCTCCAGAACACAAGGCCTGAAAAATGAGTTTAGATTGTGAGAAGGTGGTTCTGAAAAGGCTCATGTGCCTTGTAGCCCAGCCTGGGATGTGACCCAAGTCCCCTAAACCCACAGGGCTGGAAGATGGATGGGGCTGGCAAAGCCAGGCATGATGAGGTTCCAAGGACACAAAGGTATGTATACTTTACTATCTGATACAAAAACAATGTTTACACTCCTCATCCTCTGCAGAGATTCCCCCTGTGGCTAAATGGGGAAATGGGGAAAAGCAGGGTGATCTATAAAACACTACTGGGTAGACAACTTCAGTACTATGTCTGGGGATGTGTGGGGATGCTCTTTCCCCAGTCTGGGGCCAGCTCCTGCTCAGGCAGCCTCCATCTGAGAATGACCCATCAGTTTATCACAGTTTTCCCATAGGGATGTATTGTCTGGGTTGGATATTTCTGAGGCTGCTAGACTGTTGTTTTCAGTAAAAGTTTCTGCGAAAATCTGTTTCAAAAGAATGTTGTATGGGAGAAGTTTGGGAGCAAGGAAAATATGCATTTGAACTGAGAAAGAAAATGTGTTCATTCAAAAGGAATTCTTTTTAAAAAATGAAGTTATAAGACCCTGGGTCAGGCTCTCATTAAAGCCCACACAGCTTCCAGAGAAAACCATGCTTCATTTCTTGCCTTTGCACTCAGCTGGCTGCTCTTCAGCCATGGTGAGAGCTGATGGGAGGCTGGGATCAGGGCAGCTTCCCTTTGACACCTCCTACCAGCAGGAGCTTGCTCCAGGCAGTGCTCCCCAGCCCTCACCCTGCCCACAACCCCAGAACACTCTGCCCCCTCATGATGCTCTTGGTTACAGAGCTCAGAGTCCAGGCAGGAGCCTCACCTGCTGGGCTCCCAAAAAACAGAGCACCCAGGCAGAGGAGACATTGTGTTACAGCCTAATTTGTTCTCGGCTTAATGCTACCCTCAGGACTAATTACTTTATATTAAAGCATCTGTGAAATGGAATAATAAACACAGAAAGCTGAGCCTGCTGCAGAGAGGAGATGTTACTCCACGATGCAAAGCACCAGAACAGAAAGCAGCATTGCTTTTCATCTGCAATTCAGAGGGAGTTTGCAAACCCATCTGGCTGCATCCAGGGGCAAGGGGCACAGCAGGACACAGGGACTTTTGCTGAGACATGGGCACAAGCAGCACCAGCCACAAGGGCCAGCACCACCACCAGCAGGAAAACATGGAAACAGGAAAACTCTTCTCTTGTCATCTTGTTGGATGGGCGACAGCCGCGGAGAGGGAACACAAAGAAGGGTGGCTCCAAACGTGGCACTCCAAGCCCAGCCCCTGCTGGCTGCTCCTCCTTATCCTTATTTCTTTATCTGAGATGAACAAGACAAGCCTCCCTGTGGAGGGCTGTGAAGAACTCCGGATAAAAGTGTGGAATACATACGAGGATGATTAAAGACAGCAGCTCCCTTTGCTATGCACACAGTCTAAACACGCTGGGCCGTCCCGGGCTCTTTGAAAACTGTTAGATGTTTTCCAGCTAAATGTTTATTTTATCTGCCGGGACAGCCCCGTGTCGGGGGATCAGCTCACTCCCTCTGTCCAAGGCATCTCAGCAAAGAGCTACGGGCTTGGGCAGGACTCGTGCATGGGCTGAATGTGGGAAAAATGCTGGAGCAGCCTCAGAGTCTGACCCTGCTCCCGGCAGACCTGGGACACCACTCAGAACGTGCATTGGCTCTGTGATAGTGCCATAGGCCTTCCCTGCTGGAAAATTTGACTCAAAACCCTTGAACAGCCACACAAGGATGCTGCATTTTCTCCCTTCTCTTTGGAAGGCAAGGGCCTTGAAGGCCTTTGGCCAAGAAGCTGGTAAAGTGTGATGTTTAATCAATTGAGAGGGGATGTTTTCTGTTCAGGATGGGACCAATTAGAGAGTGCTGGAAGTGACAGTGACATTAGCTGGTGACTTGGGTTATCTCAACAAAAAACATGAGCTTAAAAAAAAGGGCATTACTGAAAAGTATTTGGCTTAAATAAGGGGTCCATTACATATTTTTATCCAAGAGAGGAAAAAAATACTGTATTTGGGGCTGTGGTTGTCATTGCCTACCCTGCTGGCAATGCGTATTTTGCCATCTATTTCGCAGGAACAGAACAGAGGAATGTTTTGCTGTGAAATGGTCTCAGGGCTGAGAGAAGAGCACAGAGATTGAGCAAAGACATCTGAGAGCTGTGGCAGACCAGCCTGGGAGCCGGAGTCTGGGTTTCCTTGTCCTAGTGCTTCACCTTTAGCCCGTTTAAAAAGGCATGGACAAAACACCTGCATGCTGTTCTTGTTTTGGGCTGTGGTCTGGGCCAAAAATGCAGCCTCCTTGGAGACACACTGTGTTTCCCCTTGCTTATGGGGTGCCTTTCCCCCTGCAAATGTGTTTCTGCCCAATCCTACTACCCTTGGCATGAGAAAGTTCCCTACAGGAGTGGCAATGTGTTCGGTAAGGAAAGTCCCATCAGACAGGAGCTCATCACAGACACACTTAGAGAAGACCAGAAATCCCACTTAGAGGAGACACCCACTGTGAGCCTGATACCAGCAGCAAGGGCGAAGTCATGGCTTAGGGCTGCACGTGCCCTCCATCGCTGCTGGAGCAGTGTTCCATGAGGCATTTTTGTCTGATGGCTCCATGAACGCCAGGACAGACCTGACACATCAGTCATGCAGGGCACATTCCTGCCCTGATGCACCAGAGCACCGTTTGGATACTTCTGACATGTCCTTGGGAAGACACCACCCAGCCTGCTTTGGGACACTGCATTTATGTATCTCTCTACTTTATCACTCCATCAGGAATACCATCTCTCCGACCTGGAGCTCACCTGACCAAAAGATGATAGGAAATGATAGGACATGCTGTCCATATAACACTAGCCAGAGGAATGTATCCTACTCAAAATAGTCGGAAGAAAAGCTGCTAGCTGGTTTAATTGGATGGATGGAAAACCAGGAAAAACACTGTTGTGGTTCCTCAGACAAGAACATCTTGTTTAGCCGAATGCAAAGGTGTTCCTTGAGGACACTCCTTTGGAGACAAGGAGACGGGGTGATGGCAGTGATGTTGGTGCCTGGCTGGGAAAATGTAAAGGAAGCATTTGAGAATTATCACAGCATTACCACGAAACATATGCAGGCAGGCTAGGAATGAGGTCAGGACTTCTGCAGCATCTGATCCCTTCCTCTTTTCTTCCAGCACTGGCACCACGTGGAGGAGGGGAATGTGATGCTCCTGCCCATATTCCAGGCTGAGGGCAGGGAGGATCCCTGCTGCCCTTAGGGAAATTTGGTCTCACGGCTGCTACCAGACTGAGGTGTCCCTGTGGCTGGAGCTGCTCCAGCCTACAGCGGCAGGGGGGACACTGATGTCAGGCAGCAGCTGCTGCCTGATCCTGCAGCAAATCCAAACCCTGCAGAGCCAGCCATGGCTGCTTGTGGATTTCTCTGCTCTCTGCAGCAAGTTTTTGAGTGCAGTTTCAGTTGCACGTTATCAACTTGGGCAGGGAGAAACCGAAACAAAGCAAAAAGTCATCCCCAAAATGCCCATGATAGTGCCCTTTGTGACCTCACTCAGATGCTGTGTCCATGTCCCTGTGTGGGATGCCGCCCTGCTCACCACCCCGTTTTCTGCCTGAAAACCTGTCCCTGGGGCTTCCTCTGAGGGTATAAACCAGGCAGAGATGTTGAGTCACAAATGTTTGCTTCTTAAGCAGTCAGGAATGGCAGCCCAGGCCCTGGGGAGTGTGCCTGAAGCATCACTCCACAAAGCCTGAGCTAAAACTCGGCCAAATTTTAATCTGCTCTCTGGATGCTGAGGGCAACCTGCACGTAGGCATCCACTCACAGGGGCAGAGAGCTTGCTGCAGTCAGCTGAGATGATTTCAACTGGCATGAGGGTGCAGTGAGATGGGTTTTTTTCAATATTAATGAACCTTTATATGTTTCATTCTGCTAAATGGGAGGAAATGAGCAGCATAAGGAGTCCTGGGGCTGCCTTACACCAGCCCTCATGCTACATGAAACTCAAGCTCTTGAGAGATGAACTTTAGTCCTACCAAAAAGCTCCAGTGTTAAGTTTAAAAATGCTTTGCTCCCACCCACTTAGGGACTGCAGATGAATGGGCAGGCAACAACAGCAGCTCAGGCAGCCAGTGGGGCTACCCAGTGCCTGAGGGCAGGAAAACAACTCACAGCGAGACTGGGACCTGGGGCTGGCATAAAGAGAGCCCACATTAGGAGGGCCCTAGAGCATCTCTAGGATGAGACCCACTTGTGGGGTTTCCTGTGACGTTGCCTTTGTTGGGTCAATCAGAGAAGAACAGGGGGAAAAAGGAGCTTCCATTTCTCTCCCTCTTCCACTGATGTTGTCCAGATGCACAAGTGGTTGAGCCTCTTGAAAGAGGCAAGGCTTGGCAAGAAGTGTTTGGCTTCCTCACTGGCCCCAGCAGCCTCTCTAAAGGCTGCTTCCCCACACCCCTCTATAAACCCCTTGATCTTCAAACGTCTCTCAAAAGGCAAATACTCTTGGTGTGAGGCAGGGCTGGAGCAGCTGCCAGCACACTGCCTTCCATGGTTCTGGGATGGAGATGGTCAGGGAAATGACTGCAACTCAGCTGGTGAAACAAGAATCTTTTTTTTCCCCTTTCCCTCTTCTGATAGAAAGGCAGCTCTTTTCCTCAGCCACGATGGGACCTCCTGTCTTTCAGCACTGATCGATCACAAATCAAAGCAGTGCTGGGTTTTCTCCTTGTGGAACAGCACTTGCTGTGAGCAGCATCTCCCACAGACATTATCCATGCTCTGCACCAGATCCCAGGATCTGCTCTGGGCTGAACCTGGCAGCTGGGCAAGGCTAAGAGACATCACTGCCTGAAATTCTGATTGTGGTTCCCAAGCTTGATTTGTTTCTCCTCTGCATGTCCAGGAAATTATTTTTGAAGATGCCTGGACAGTGCCAAGGCTTTAAGGTGCATGGAGAACGTGGCCAACCCAGGAAATACTGGGGGCCTGTTGATCAAGAAGAAACATCTCCCTGAAAACCTGTGAAAACAATCTCCTTACCCCATGGGCAGCAGTGATCTGGCTTGAGATGTCTTTAAGGCTGGGCCTGATAATTTTGTTACACTGAAATGACTCTAATAAAGTTTGGGAGTGTGGCAGTGACCAAAATGCCATGTCTGAGAAAAGGCCTGGCTTCTGACTCCTGCAAAGCCAATGTCTTTGCTCAAGCTTTCCCAAACAAGTTGTGTAAAGCAGTAAAGATCCTCTTGAAACCTCTTGACAGCTTGTCAGAGGAGAGGCTGTGTACACTGGAGGCATCCATGACACAGAGTACAAGCCCTTCTGGGGGTTTTGTCCTGCAAAACTGGATTTCAGGAAAGGCTTGCTGTTGGGCAATGCTTTCTGTCTTCATCATGGCGGGTTGAACAGGCTTCACAAAGAGCAACAAATGCAGAAACCCATCGGCTGACTCATGGGTCAGAGGCTTCAATACGTGACCCACACACACACTTTGCAAAGAAAACACAGGAGATAATCAGGCAAGAAAACCTTGGAATCCCTTTTCCAGCCAAAGCAGCCTGCCTCTGTCCCTGGGTAGCTCTCTTGCACGCTTAGAAAGCCTCTCCACTTCCACGCTGTACATAAACACTTGCCATATTCCCCATCAGAGGGTGATAAACACACTTTTAACTCTAAGTGTGTTTATCTGTTGGCTGACAAGCGCCGCTTAAGAGCTTCGTTTGCTGAGTCCTAAAGAGGCATCCTCCGTCCCGATGCCAGGAGGGTGCTGGAGTGTGTCTGGTGCTCCCCGGGGGCAGACCTGTCACTCAGCCCACCCACAGCTTCAGCTCTCTGCAGCTCCACAAGCTCCGGCTGAGGGTGCATTTTACTGACGGTACAACCTGCCTGAGCCCATGGGAGGGCAGGGCTGCCTGGGGCTGGCACTCGGCTGTTGAAGGAGTGAAGGAGGAGGATGCTCAAGTTCTGTGGTCTCTGGCTGTGCCCGCAAGTGCTGAAGCTCCCGGGACGCTTTCGGGAGCGTTTGCCCACAAACCCTGTGCCCACATGGCTGGAGAGGGGAAAAGTGTCCTCCTTCATCTGAGTCCTGGTCAGGGAAAGTCTGGACATCCTCTGCCAGGACGTGATTCCTCTGTGGGGGCAAATCAGTGCAAACAAGGACCTTCTAGGCAGGGGGAAAAGGATCGTGCCTTTTCCTCCATCTGCTGAACCTCCTCTTCCTCGACGCATTTCCCACTGCATTTCAACACAACCCGGGGTTCTTCAAACCCCACTGCCCGTCCTGCTTTGCCGCTGCGGAAAACATCCCCCGAAGAGGAAAATATCGGTCTCCCTCCCACCTGAGGCTGCAGCTGGGAATGCAGCACAAGAGAAACGGGCTCTGGCTGCAAAAGGGATTTTTTGGGAGGGCGTAGAGCACCATCTAGTGAAGGCCAGCGGGGGGACCATCAGCCAGCCTGGAGACCGGCCTGTGCCCGGGAATCAGAGAACCACAGAGTGGTTTGGGTGGGAAAAGACCTGGGAGATCATCGAGTCCAGCCACTAACCCAGCGCTGCCAAGCCCACCACCAAACCACGTCCCTGAGAGCCACATCAACGCAGTTTCTGAACACTTCCAAGGGTAGTGATTCCACCAGATTCCTGAGCAGCCTGTTTCAGTGCCTAACCACCCTTTCAGTGGGCAATATTCAGCTAGTAAGACATGACTTTCCCTTCAAGAGCCCTTTCTGGCTTTAGCTGTGAGTGCTTGTGCCCTCAGGTAGGCACTGAGCAGGATCCTGCTTGTCTTCTCCCAGGGTTTGCACAGAGAATATTTGTCTCACCAGCAGAAAAAGTGGAGATTAGAAGGGAGGAGAAATTCTTGCGGTGCTTCTTTTTCCAGCTTTCTCCCGTCCCTTCTGGAGGGAACAGGGCAACTGGAATTTGTATGCAGACAAAAAGCAAAAATCCTGCTCATATTTGAGCACAGCTGAGCTGGGCATTGCTGCCACAGCTGAGCAGAGCCCTTTGTCAAAGGGCTTGGGGAGAATTTCAGGTTCCCTACAGCTCCATGTGTTTGGGCCCCAAATTGTTTTGTCCTAGGAAACCTGAAAAGCACCCAAAACCTCCTTCCTGTTGCTCTTTTTTTTTTGTGTGTGACCTCTCTCTGTCTGTGACTTTGGCCTGAGAGGTAGAGAGCCAAGACCCTCTAACAAAGGCTGTGAGATGCTGCCCACCTGCCAACCTGTCCCTGCAGCTGCTCTAATTAAAACCTCAAGGATGAATTAACATGACTTTCTTTTTTTATAGATGTGTTTGAAGTGCCTCATTGCTTTGCGCAGTCCGGGCTGTAATTAAGTTATTAGAAAGAAAACTTTAGGCTTTACAATCACCCTTTATGACAAAATATCCCAGAGGGCTGTCAGGCAGGTGTTTTAGAAAGTGAAAATGCCTTTTGGTGCCAGAACAGTCACAGATGTCCGAGGACAAGTCTATGACAGCAAATCCCTGCCAACACCCTGGCCAGGAGCAGCCTGTCCCGTGATGCTGCTCCATGGGTTACTGGGTCTTCTTCCAAGGCTCTCCTTCACAGCAGTGCTGCTCTGATGAGGAATTCATCCTGGTGTCTGTAACTGGGATCTTCCTGGTGGGACGAGTCTCCTGGTGGCAGCCCCTGCTCCGAGCTCTGCTGCCTGGCTCCTCCTTCCTCGCCCAGAGGTGAGGACCAGTTGCCTTTGTGCAGCTCCTGGTTGCAGTCGTGCTCTCACCTCAGGATGTGGTGCTTGGCCCTGAATCATTCCAACCCCTCGACAGGATCTCCACGGCTGGATTCAGCTCTGCCTGCACCTACAATGCAAAGACCAATGCCCCTCTCCCCAAATCCTGCTTGGCTGAAATAATCCGTGTAAACGCTTCCTTGCAAACACATCGAGTGTCTGCCCCTGCCACGCCCCTTGGCGGAGCTGAACGCGCTCCTGCTGCCTCAGGGCAGTTTGGGGATGCTCTCAAGGCCACCCCGTGCAAAGCAGGGGAGGAAGGGCTGAGCCCTGGAGCCCTGGAGCCCTGGAGCCCTTCCCAAGGCCGTGGTGTGGCCATTTGCTGGCTGTGCAAAACCCTCTAGAGGGAGCCCCGAGCCCAGACATCCGCAGGCAAGGTCCCTCCAGGTCACAAAGATGCTCTGAGCGTATTCAGATGGAGGTTTTGGGGGAAAGGGGGAGGAGGGGCGTTGCTGTTCTTTGGGGTTTTTGCCTTAAGTCTCCACGCTGCTTTAACGGTGTCATTCAGCTGCAGCTATGGGCTTGCTTCCCCCTTTTCTGAATATTTCTGCCCGTTCCCATCTCCCCAAGTGCCTCCTCACCCACCTCCAGCATCTGTCCTTCTGAAACCTCCCTGAGGAGGGTTGAAATCTCCTCCCACGGTGCCTCCAAGGACACTGCGCTATCAGGGGACGGGCACTTCACTGCCCTGGCCCCAAAAGCCAGCTCTGGTGGGGAGCATTTTGGGACAGCAGCCATCCTCATTGGCACTTACAGCCCTTCACACAGCAGTGCCCTGGGCCGTGGCTGGCTGCTGGGGAGCCCTCAGGCTCCTGTGCAAGGAGCACGACTTTGATTCCTTACAGAAAGGGTCTCAGTGGTGGCTCCATTCCCAGCCCATGCTGACAGCCAGCCCAGGGCGGGCAGGAATGAGCTTCCCACGGCGATTTGCTGGGAAATGGCAAGGACAGGCCTTTTGTGCCTGCCTGGCAGGCTGAGCGTGGTGCATGGAAAGGGACACTGTGAACACTGTGCTTCCAACTGGAGCCTGCCCTGGGCCTGCTCACTCAAAGGGTCATCGTGGACCCCTTCAGCCTCTGTGCAGGAAAGGCAGGTCCCATCCAGGAGTTCAGCCAAGAGCAGCTCTGAGGAGTTTCTAGAAGTCTCTAAGCCTTCCCCTATTTGGTATGGGTGATACAGAGCTCACAAAGGACTCTTTAGCTGTCCCTGCTGCTTCTTGCATGGGTTTCCACTTTTGGCAGGTGAGTACAAACAGGAGGTCCAGCAGGAGCTACTAGGGCAGGTGGTAGCTCAAGGATTTGTGTGTGCATGTGAATAATAAAGGCACGGGCATGGGCAGCTTCTTCCTTTAATCTCAAAGTATATCCCATGGTCTGATTGTCCATGGAACAGCAAAAGTCACTTGAGCTCCAGAGGTAGCTGTGTCCATTGGGCTGCAGACCTTCCCAAGGGAGTATCCCACCTTTTCTGCCACCCCTCTGTCTTCCTTCTGCCACTCTGGACCTCTGGGTCATCCATGCCCAGCAGATAGCCTGGCATTCCTAGGCCATGTATCAGAGCAGCCACCAGGTGAATTGGGAACAGCAATGGAAGCTGCCTAATGCCACTAGAGCAGCTGTGTTCCCTTGTGTTCCAGCAAGGGTTGCAATGGCTCTCTTCCCCCTCCTCATGACTCCCTCCTCTTCCTCAGCTACTTGCAACATCAAAGCCCTGAAGTCTCCACTCCTCCATTCTCGGGAGATGTGGTTTAGCAGTTAGTGAAGGATTTATGCTGTGATAGGACAATCATCACTGCCTGTAGGAATAAGTCTCACGGATATTAACCATATTGGGATCAGGGCCCTGCTGGTTTGCCTTCTCCAGCCTGGCTGGATCCTCCTTCCTTTCCTGCCTGTTCCTTTATTCATTTACAAGTCCTGTGAAGTCCCAAGCGACATCTGATTTCCATCCAGTTGGACAGCAAACTTACATTTTTCTCACGGTCTGTGTGCTCTTTGTGCTTTGGGTCTCTGCCAGGCACTTCACTTCTTTAACTTGCATTTTTTTTTTTTTTTTCTTTCTGTCAGACCACACTGCTCAGGTCCTCCCTCCCTCTTTCCTCCCAGCCTTTAAAGGAAGCAAAATTAAAAGAGTCATCAAGAAGAGCCAGACTCCTTCCAGGACTCCCCAGGGATGGACCTGCTCCCCTCCCTCCATGCCAAGTGGCCCAGAGATTCTTTCCTGCAGTTTCAGCAAGAGCAGCTGCTCAACTTTCTACTCCAAAAGTGAGAAATGTAGCAGCCAGTGCTGATAAAAGGAGCTTCTCTCCCTCTCCCTCCCATTTTGCTCAAGGCTCTGCTGTCACTCAGGCACAAATTGCTGCCCCCAGTCACTTTCCTATGCCAGATACCCTGCACATTACTCTGTTTCCCAAAATTTTGGGCAACTGCTTTCATTCTGGGGGGCCGAGTGGGTGTTCCTCTCCCCAGAGGTGGTGATGTTCTGCTGCTCACCCACTTCCAGCCACCATGGGAATGTGGAGGGAATGTAGCAAGTACCCTCAAACTTCCTTTCCCACCGCCCCATGGCCTTTTTGCTTTCTGCTCTGCTGACGGAAGTGTGGGAAAGAGGCACAAGCATATCCTGGTTTCCCCCTCCCCAAACCTTTTTCTTCCCAAGACTTGTTCCCTTGACACCCATGGATGCAGGGATGACGCAGAGATGCTGACCCAGGCACCGAACTCCAGCATGGTGGAAACTCCTGCTGGTACCAAAGCCTTAGAGCTGGCTGAGGACAGCAGGGACCAGGCAGTTTCCCTAAAATACCCCAAAACCAACCAACCACAAGAGCACTCACCAGTCTCATTAACTGCTGGCACTCAAAGGCACCACAGCTGTGTTGGGATTGGGGATTTACTCGTCATCCACCCTGGAATGGAGAGTGCCGAGGTGGCTTTTCTGCTGCTTGGAGAAAACCTTGAGGCAGAGTGAATCTGAAGCCGTGGTGAAAATATCTTTCTGGATCAGATGTTTTCTGGGCTGCTGGGGCTGTGCACCCCCTTCTCACATACAGGCAAGTGTGTGGAAACCTGCTCTTGTGCCAAGACTTATTTTGATGGCAGTGAACTTTGCTCCCTCTTGATTTCCTCCACAGGAAGCGACGTCCGTCAGGTTGAAAGGTCTCCCTGTTTTACGTAGGGGAAGTCCTATGGCAGCATAAATACACAGCCTTGCCATGCAGACTCAACTGGGTTTTTTTCTAGGAAAAATGATCAATATTTAAATTATATGATGTTTTGAATCAGGAGTTTTGCGTTAGCAGCTGAGCCTTCCCTCAAGTTTTTAAGGGCATGATGAATCTCAGCAGTCAGTGATGACTGAAGGCAAAGGCTGCTCATCCCTTTAGATTGGGTGTTTTCTGCACCTCCTCATGGAGATGCCTATTTGATCCAGGTAGCTGCAGAAATGTCTGTCATGATACAAAACAGCAAAAGATGCACTCGATTTTTCTTTCAGACTGGACTAATTTGTTTCTGCATCCCAGAGGGTGACAGGCATCTGCTGAGACAGCAATAAGTGCATTTTGAGGAAATTGGAAAGCATCATTTTCTCATTTTCCTAGTTGACAAAACTTTGATGTGTACTGGATATATGACCTTACCTGTCCTCCTTACCCCAGCTGTCCCCCCATGCCTGGGACAAGTTTGTGGGGTGCCACCACGGCACCCTTGCCCCAGCCTCTGTCTTGGTCAGTCTTTCCACCACATTAAATAGGCTGCTCTCAACCTTTTCCTTGATTTTAGGCAGAATTGCAAAGGCAGCAGGTTTCACCCCATTCCTAGGTCTCATCCCCCAGAACCTCCTGTGGCAGACGGGACTCCCGTGCAAGCCTTGCAGGAGAGGTTAGGCTTGAACATGATGGTCAAAGAAGAGCTTAGGACTCTTCAACCTGACTCATTTCTTGTACCTCCCCCTCATGAATCAGTTTTACTTTTTTTTTTGCTGTGGTGCCTGAAGCTGCAGTGGGCTGAGCTTGGTGCAGGGAGCTGGGCACGTGAGCACTCGCCCTGGAATTGGGGGTACCTGGGTGGCTGCCTCCTGCACAGCACCTTGGGCCACACCAGTAGTGCTGTTTTGTGTCATCTAATTTTAACACACCACCAAGAGACTCTGCTGGCTGTGTCCTGTGGAGACTGGAAGCCAAGGCAGGCTGGGCTATGCCAGAGAAGTGCTGCTTCTCACCCAGGCAGGTCAGTGCAAGGCGCTGGGGCAGCCTTGAGGTGCCAGAGCACCCTGGTTAGCAAAGTCTCTGCTCAGTTACTGGGATGCTTCAGGGAGAAGAGCCTGCTCCTTCACTTCTTTTGCCTGTTGCCCTCCTATTGTGAACATCTGTGGAAACCAGGCAGGGCTGGGACCCACACAGAGAGCTTCCCCTCATTTTTTGCTGTCTGGATGAAAGTCATGAGGGCTCCATGACTCACCCTGCTCCCTTGCACAAGGAGGAAACTTCCTTTTATTGCTTCCCTCTGTGATTTCTTCATGTAAAAGGAGTCCTGATGGAATGCACCAAATCCCTATTTCAGGGGATTTGCTGCATGGGACATCCTGCAAACTCCCTTTTTCCTTTTTTTTCCCCCCGTGTTCCATCTGTACCACGTCTCTGCTCCATAGGAGTGCCTGGAGGCCATGCTGTGGTTCCAGTGTAGCTGGAGTTTGGTTTACATCTGAAACAGAAATCAGTTGTAGGAGCAACAATAAAGAAGAAGATGAAGAAAAAGGAGGAGGAGAACAGCAACGACAACAAGAAGGAGAAGAACACAAGAGAAGGACCTGGAGCGAAACAGTAAGGGAACACAGTGCACTTGGATGAAGTTGTGTTCTAGCCCCTCTCTATTTATCCTCCATCATTTTTATTATTGATCTTGGAAAGGAAACAGAGGAGAAGTGTGAATCTGAATTTGAGATGCTTTACAGGAGTGACCTGCTCATTGTACCTAAAAGCCTGGTTTTCATCAGCTCTCTCATGTGGATTCTCCGATGTCTCATTTGGGATGGGGTAACCCACAGCCATCAGCAGGGTTATTTTTTAATTTTATAGCCACTTACCATTCTTTGTGAAAAAACTATGGAGTCTTAATAACAATTTTGGAGGGTTCTACCCTCTGCAGTGTCCTGCTGAAATTAGGTAAGAAGTGTCCCTACTCAATGGAGACTGCAAGACTGTGCCAGACAGTACATGCCAATAAACAAATCCTAAAAGTGTCACAGTGTCTCCTAGGAAAAGTAGAATAAACGAGTCCAAAACGTTTGGGGGTTTGGGGCAGAAGTGGTTTCAGCAGCACACGAATCTCTGATGTTCATTACGACTTTAAATCAGTGCTTTAAAAATAGCTCCTGTGATGATGAAACATGCTGTCAGGAAATGTCACTCACCTTGTGACGTGGCAGATGGAGATTTATATGGTAACATCTAATGATTTTAATGGGTTCTGCCTAAAATGGGACTTGGTGCTAAAAATCAAACTGTACAAGGTTACAGTGAGTGCCGGGCTACTGCTGGCGGAGCCTTGCAAACAGAGGAAATTCTGTGGTGAGCACTTGGCGACAGCACTGAGACATTGCAGCAGTAAAACCTCAAAGCACATCTCCGAAATGCAGTCTGGGACTATGCATGAAAGACTTCAGGGCTGTCCTGGGCAGGATGAGCCCATGGCACCCTGAGGGTCTGGCATGGGGACTCGTATGGCTCCCATTCCTCGAGTGAAGTTGCAAAGAAAGGATTAAGAAAAGACTTATTTTAGTTGCAGACAAACCACTAGCAACTGAAAATAAACAGGCAAGACATCAGCTCCAACTGAGCTTTGAATAAGATGCAGGATTTGAAAAGAATAGCTGTTTGTTTCAAGCACAGCTTCAAGGAAGGCAGAAAAACCTTTGATGTCCTGGGCCCCTCTGTAGCGCAGCTTTCAGTTTTAGATGTGTGTCTTGTTAGGTGCAGACATTAATGTAGTTATCATCTTATATGCTTGATGAAAAAAAAAAAAAGCTTGCTGGTCATGGCTTTGGTACAAGACATCTGGGTGCCAGAGAACTTGGGAGGTGGTGGAGGCCATGGTCAAGCAACACCCAGGAAGTTTTCCTTTGAGGCGTGTTGCTTCACCCCTACTTAGCCTCTCTGCAGCTCCCAATGCCTTGGGAAGCTGGAACTTCCAGTAGAAGGGAGTCCTGACACCCCCAAGGACTGATTTTCAGAAGAGGGACAAGAGAGATGGAGAGTAGAGAGATTTTCTTTTTCAAAAAAATGTTTTGGTTCAAAGTAATTCCACTGAGCAATGGAATTATTTTGTGCTCAGTTCTGTCTCCCTCCTTCTAAATCTCTGATTTCAAAGCCTTTGTTTTTCCCTTTAAACAGACATAGATTGCTTTAAAGACAAAGCAATGTTTCCCTGCTTGGCTGTTTAAAGCCCCAAAATTTGTGTTTGTGCAATGGGCTTGTCTGGTCCTCAGTGAGCACAGAGATAACTCTGCTGTAGCACTTTGATCTTGCCTGGACAAAACTGCTCCTGCTCCCGCTGCCCTGGCGCCACTCCAGGCATGGAGAGAAGGCAACAAGGGAAGGAGAGAACCTCTGGCACATAAAAGAGATCCCACCTTGGTTAAAGGGTGTGGTGGGTGCAATTCCTGCATGGTTGGGTGGGGGTGACCAGCCCTGGGTGAACAAAAGGGAGCTGGGAGAAGACTTTACTTTGGTGGATGGAGGAACAGATGATCCCAGCTGGAATGCCATAAGTCCAAGGCTGCACCATCCCTATTCCCCTTCACTTCCTACCATGCCATGCATGATTCCTGCAATTTCTACTCTCAAACATGCCTTCTATCTGTCTACATGTGATGTTTTGGGGGTGACACCCTTGAGAAAAGGGTTCAGGGTGTGTAGTGCTGTCTCTGTGCCTGTATCCTGAGCACTCAGTTTCTTTACCCAGCAGGGCAGGAGACTTAAGTGGATGTGTCTTAGCTGGAGGGATAATTCCTTTGGCCACAGAGAGGGTGAGTTGTGCATGCCCAAGGGACATGGGATCTGTGGGACCTCAGGCACAGCTCATAACCATATGGAGGAGGAGGAGGTGTGGATGTAATGGGAACAAGGAAGAGGGAGGGTGGCACTGACAAGTTTTAGGGACTTGGGTGGTTGACACTGCACGTCGAGTGAACACAGTCCTGTGTTTGTGTTGGTGTCATAGACACCACCCTTCAGCCAGCCAGCAGCAGGGTTAGACCATGGCACCAGGGCTTTTTGGACAGGAGGCTTTACTGGGGAAAAGAGGAACGTGTAGAAGAAGAAGGAGACTAAAAAAATTGTTGCATGACAATAAATGAATGGGGATAAATTAAATATGACCTGAAGAAGTCACCAGAAACACTGTCTGAGGGAGGTGAGGGTGGAGGGAAGAGGCAGAGAACCCATCACTGCTAAAGGCAGCTCTCTGGAGGAGCTGGCAGCACTGGGGGAAGCAGGATTTTGGCCGAGCCCTCTGCAAAATCACATTGCACCACCAGGACGTGCCCTGACTGGCTGTGCTGAGGCTCCTGGTGGCCAGAGAGCTGCCTGGGTCAGTAGAACAAGCAAGGTCCATGGACACCTTGTGCCTGCAGCATTGCCCCGGTTTCCAGCCCCCAGTGGTCAGTTCACGAGCCCCTGGAGGGTAATTCATTGATCAGCCCTCAAGGCTTCTCCCCTGCCTGAGCCCATCTCAGAGGCAGCAAGCCGAGCACAGCTCCACATCACCTCCTCCAGCTTTTCCTGCTCCAACCCAATCTGGTTTGCATTGATGCAAGGAAATGGTTGCACAAAGTTGCTCAGAAAAGGCCCCTCCGGTTATTTCCAGCTACTCCAAAACTGTTTGAAACCCTACACCAAGACCTCCCAGAGCTGCTTTTTCCTCTGTGCTCCTATTCTTTTGTCTTTGCCTCCACCTCCGTGGCTGAGGTTTCTCCAGCACCCAACCATACTCCCAGAGCTGCTGGGAGGAGGCAGCAACCACTGCAGCCCCAAATTCCCACCCAGTACCTTCTCAGCCAGGCTGCAGCACGGGAAGTCAAGCCCTGCAGCAGCAGTGGTGGCAGGGAGGCAGCAGCAGCAACTGCTGTACCTTCAAGAAAAATCAGCAAATTCTCTGTTGAAATGGAGAATTAGTTCCCCCTGCTTGAATGCTTCTGTCAGCTATAATAATAACAACATAGTATTAATATTTATTATTACTATTAAGACCAAGAATAATGTCACTTCACTGTTGCCTCACTCCCTGTCACTTCACAGCATCTTGGTATTGCAGGCTCCCCTCCCCTGTGGACCACCTCTGCCACAGCTGATGGATCCTGGGAGCTGGTTTTCGGGTGTCCAAGCTAAGAGCTGGCAGTGCCACGAGCAGCACTTGCTGGGCATGGCTTGGTGCTGTGGAGGACAAGCTGCTGCCTCCAGGGTCCCATGTGTGTGTTTGGGCTGGGGTTGAAGATGTTCCAGTATCAGCAAGGCATCCAAAGCTTCACCACTGGCTTTGGATTTGCCTCTGGATGCCTTCCACCTCCCATCCTGCCACTGGGTCTGAAAACTCAGCTAAAAAAAGATGCAGTTGCCCACCAGTTCTTGTGACTCAGTGCTTAGCAAATTTGGGCACTGGTCAAGCAGTTCCTGGGGACCAGCTCATCTCTTGAGGAGTCCCAGAACCTCTGAGTGGGGAAATCTGTGTAATCCCATGTACTAAGGGGTCTCCTTCCTTCACTAGGAAGCAGGAAAACACTCATAAAAAACACATGTCTAATGTAGGCATAAACTGTACAGATGCTTTGTTCTCCCTCTTTCTCAAGCCCTTTTATTCTGCAGGTTAAGAAATATTGTGTTTTTTTCTTCTCTGCTGCCTCCTCCCCCTCCTTCTTGGCCTCAAGCCTCAGACCAGTAGCCTGCTCTAATAAATAATGTAACATCTGTCCAGGCAGTCTGTGGTCTGATCTTATCTGATGGATGGTGTCAGTGAGCCAAACCTGCTCTACTGTCTTCCACGTAGGAGATCTTTTCCAGCGTCCTGTGGAAGAGTTGCTCTGTTCAGGCACTGATCCTGTATCAGAGCTATCAGCAGGTTAAAGCAACATTTTCCCACTCAGTGCACGAGCATCTCAGTTCAGCATGTGGAGAAAGCATACGTGGCTTAAGGAAATAAAACCTCAGGGATTTAAGTATAGGCCTAAGGTTTTAGTGCCTGAGTGTGTTTCTGAGCTGGGGCCTGAGGGAACAGTGTTATTGTATTTCCCAGCCTTTATGGGATTGCCGTGGGCTGGTGGGAGCAGCCAGGCAACCGTGGAGATTTCCTGGGGCACTGGGCCCACAGCCCGTTTGAATTCCCTTCAGTATTGGGTTGGGTTGGTCTCTCAGGACAAAGAAAGCACAAGGCAGCCTGCACTGGAGATGTTTTCATAGCCAAAACTGTATTGCATGAGTCAAAATCTTGCCTTACTTCCCCATGCTCCCTCTGTGGTCGGGGAAAAGGGACTCACACCTGGATTAGAGCAGCAAAAAGCATCTTTTTGGGGCTGTGTATGAGGAGATGCAAAGCTGACCCTATGGCAAAGGTGTATTTTCATGTAGGTGGGACTCCTTTAACAGGCATCTTTATATATGAATTCCCACTGAATGCTGAGACACCACCCCCCACTCCCAGCCTAAAGGACACCAGGGTCAGGTCATAGGATTCAGTCCTAAATTTTAGAAACACTTTCTACAAATAAATCTTTCTCACCATGAGAAAGCAGTGAAGTGATATACCACACATTCATGGGTAAATATTCCCTCTGGGAGAGGAAAAAGCCATCTGGGGTCATTGGGCTGGAGGAGCAGGGGAAACCCCACTCTGAGCGGGCCCTTCTTGCACAGGTGTCCCCAAAACCTCTGTATTCCTCCTCCTGTCATTTGTGCCACACAGGCACAGCAGCCTTCTTTCCAATGCTACACAACTTATACTGATAATGTCCATAATAAAACAATTTTGGAAAAAAAACCCCCAAATTATCAAAATAAAAACATTTTTAAACAGTTGAAACATTAAAAAATATTTATAAATAACTTTGCTTTTAAAGTTATCTTTGCTTTTATAAACTACTTCAGTCCTAATTGAAAATGAGGAATAAATTAATTTTCAGGAGTTAAATGACTTGGAAACAGAGTGAAATAA